>VVHJ01037683.1:14344-40438 GCA_015107715.1 Tylochromis polylepis
CCCCCCCCGCCCCGCAGAGTGCAGTGACCTCCAGTACACTCAATTATGGAACCATAATCCAGGACTGTGGGAAGCCCTGACTAACTCCTAACTGGTGGTCTTTTTTATGTATGAGGTTAGCTTAAAGACAGAGTGAATGCACTGTGGGGAAATCAAGGCCTCTCGGCAGGCCTGTCACTCAACCAGAATTGCTTAAGACTGAATTAATTTCCATCTTCAAACAAATTGGGTCATTGCTGTGCATTTGTTCCTTGCGCTTCTTCATACTCATAGTCATTACGAACTGCTATAAATATCCCTGAGGTATTGTCTAATTATAAATATAGCAAGAGAAAGAGAAGTAAAACAAGTAAAAGGAACTATTTCTGTACCAGAACCAGAAGAAAGCTGAATTTCTAGAGCATCTGTTGCTTCATAGTGAAGTATCCTTTACATTGCATCAAGAGATAAACTTTGATCTAGTTGGCAGTCAGTGCTACAGATACAGCAGCAGTCGTATTCTCAGTGAGGTCTGATGGATGAAACATTAGACTGAAACATTGGATTTTCAAAAATACTGTTAAAACACTGCTGGGCCCCCATGCCAGCTATGATAGACATCACATATCTTGTCTAGCATTGCAGAATTGGTTACTGGTGGAAATGCAATGGCTAGCTGAAAACACTGTATTACAGCAGTAACAGAAATCTACCCTTTATGTTTGTTTCCTGCTATACCAGTTAGCGGAGTGTTGAAGAATTACTACTGCGTACAGGGTGGACCCTATCCCAGCTGCCACAGGGTGAGAGGCAGGGTACACCAGGTCAGGTCGCCAGTCTGTCGCAGGGATAAAGGGTAATATATGGTCCCAGCCACGTATACATTTCTGTTTGAGATACAAGGTTTCACCATCCCAGACAGACAACCACTTCACTATCACATTCACACCTATGACCAATTTAGAATGACAAGTTAACCTGACCCCCATGCATGTCTTTGGATTATGGGAGAAGTGCTAACCACGACATCACTGTGCTGCCCTGCTGCAGACGTCCATTTGGTATTTGGTTAATCAGTTTGACTTGAAATAATGTGCACACATCAATCATCATGACACAGCTTAGCAGGACAGGTAACACCCATTTAAATTCAATCTGACATACGATCATGTAGTATAAAGGTTGGAATAGGCAGTGACATACTTGAGGTTCTTGGTAACTGCATTTAGATGAATGTTGTGGAGTCGCCAATCAAGGCTTTCAATCAGTGAGCAAATGATAAACAAAGACAAAGAGGAGAAATCTTTGAAGGCTGGCATTAGAGTGCAAGAGACTGACAGACTATCAACACTGTAATCCACCAGGGAGCTGCTCTAATACACCTAAACGCTCAACTAATGGAAGCCGTCCGACAAGCAAACCAGGCTTGATTCTGTGTATCAAGAGAGGGCGACAGGGTGAATGTCAACAAAATGTCAGCTTCAATCAAATGTGAATGACAGCCTTCGATCTTTCACTCGCAGCATATTTGCAATAATCCGGCAAATACGCTCACTGCCAGCCCGAGAAAAGATGTATCTATTTGCTACAGGTTTTTATTGTGTTTTACTCTTATCCTGCACTTTGCTACAGGGCAACTCTACTGCAGACACTGAATAATCTGTGAAGTGGCACTTGGCAGTCTGTAACCAACTAGCTACTTGACAGTAGCCACTTAAAGCTACACTATGACTGCAAACAGCAGTTCTTAAAGGGGAAACACACAGCTGAACAAAACCATCGTGTTTACATAGCGTGAAATCATCCCATCATGCTTTGTACATGAAACAAACAGACATTTATCATGTTAAGTGTTACATTAGACTAATGCTTTCAGTGAAGGTGCCATCAATGACACACACACAATAAAAATAGATACAGTCTACAGTTTCCATCTTTAATATTAATGTAATTATTATGTTTAGAATTTATCTTCTTTTTGGAACTCTTATCCCCCCTCACCCAATTCCTCTCAAAGTGACACACATGGACTAAATTATCGTGCCATTATTAATTCCACTAGGAAGATTCTATTAGTTGCATGCAGTAGTGGGAACAGCTTGTTTATCAAACACCATGCTGAGCTTCAATTAGTCTAAGCAGTCCAGCCTACCAAAAGATATACACCGCATTAAGCCACAGGGGTGAGTCCTCACCATTTTTCTAAGTGTGATAGATCTAGGTAAAGCTTAGAATTACAAAGGCCATAAAGGAGCTCATTTTGTAGTGAAAGTGGGGGAATTAAGCTGGATAACATAGCAGGAAAAGGAGAACATTGAACTTTTCTGTCAGTGTCTCTTTCCGTGATCATATTGAGGAGAAAAAGCAAACTGGGCCAGTGTGAAGGAAATGTCAAGGGATAAAAAGGCTAAGAGGTAGCAGATCCCCAACTCTCACTTTTCAACGGTGCTAAGAGACACACACACACACTTGCAACACACGTACTCCATTGCTGTCTAAGCAATCCTTGCCTTGAAATTTAAAATTTATATCTTCTGACCTCAAGTAATTGCAACGTAGTTCATGGGAATCAGTGACTTAGAGAAAAGTGTGAACGCTTCAATACTGTCATAGCCCAGTAAAAGTGATGATGACGCATATCATGTATCTTAATGCAACTGACTTTGGCTTTGTCAGTGTGCTTTTGCAGAACACACTGCCTAGGGTTTGATGCATGTGTGTAAAGACTGTGAGGATAATGACCCAAATGGATAAAGCTGCACCTGATTTCTATGTTAGGTGTATACATCATCGTATTTGCCAGTGATTGTGGTGGTCTTTGCATTTGCTCAAGACACATGAGCAAAGTTGGAATGTTGCTTTATATGCGTTTTCCTACTTGATCATTCTAATATGGATCATTAATTTGAATGAGAGCTATTGGAGGGGTATATATTTTTAATTTCTGTTAAATTACATTTATGCATGTGTGACTTTATCCGACTAAGGATAGATGTGTATTTCCACTATTTAATTAATAAAAACACCTTCATACTTGCAAAAGCATGATGGTAGGGAAAAGTCTGAAATTTGCTCCAAGCCAACAGGGAAGTTGGAAATAGTGAAGGCTGGAGTGTAGCATAATTACCAGCACTGAACTGAGGGCAAATAATATCCTCAAAATGAAACAGATTCCCAAAAGGGTGTAGTACCTGAAGCAGCAGGTCTAGCATCAGTCATGATAAATCATTCTTTTCCGTATACTTCTATAGCAGTGACAAAAACCTCTGACTGCACCTCTCCCCAGATTAAACTGACGTCAATGTGTAGGAGGTGCAGGTTTGCCACTAGCATATAGATGGCACTTTAAATTAAATTAGCTGCACTGAGAGCCAATAAAAGTGTCCAATCCGTTGGATTTATTACATTTGTGTAATGATGTTGCATGCATAAACTTTAAAAGATGTTTTTGTTTGCTTCTCTTAATGGCAAGAGACAGTAAATATAGAAGCATCAGGCAGGGGGCGAAATGACAGAACTGTCAGTTCCAGGTTATTTAAAAATGGTTGCCCATGTATTATCATTATTTTTAGGTTTGATTTTATAAATAAAAGACTACTTATTCATGGAGCCCTACAATTTGTGCTGACTGCAATGCGCTAAGGTTAAACTGTGATCTGAGATCAAGTTTGGGGCTTCTTTTTCTGCATCAAACAGCAGCAACGCAGACGTTTGAGTCACGATGGGGACAACAAGACAGGAGGCAGCATGAGAGAAGTAGAACCCAGAAGAATGGGGAAGTCAGGTGGAAAGCGACTGCTAACTGCTGGCAGAGGATCATGCCAGCCCTCTGCCTGGTACATCAGCATGTGACCTTTACCTTGCTACTTGTCTCTGTTAACTTTATCTCCTATTTTCCTGTATCTTCTCCTAATCACTAAAGTGCAAACTCTGATGAATATGATTTTTGTTCGTATCATTATCGGATTTCTCCGTTCCTTTTTTGTCCTCGCTCTTCATTAATGTTCTCTGATGATCTACATGTTAGTGGCCGGACCAGGATAGATAAATGTATAATTAGTCAAGTGTTACTTGCTGTTTTCTACAAAGTAACTGTTCTCTACAGAGGTTTGAACACCTGAAATGTAAAGCTGTCATACTGCTCACCTCTGATGTAGCGGAGTTCAGAATGTCAGAAATGCACACACTAGGAAGTCAGATTGCTGCTTGAACAAAACCTTTCTAACAACCGCACAACATTGTGGTCACTACCAACCCCCTCTCTGGCACTTCAGCCCTCTTCTCCCCGAGTGCCCTTCAGTTCCCCGCAGGGACAGTCATTACTGCAGCAATGCCCCTCACCACTTTTTATCAAAATGAAAATGTACAAACTGCTGATTGCAGAGGCCATTGGGAAAATCAATTCTCATTTCGATGGGAAACATTTGTCTTTGCGCTCTGGCGGTCCGCAGAGATTTGACAGCAAAGTTTAGCGTTAAAGGGTAAGTGTGCGAACAAGGGGGGAGAGCTGGTGGAATGTGGAAGAGAGAGACACAGTGAAAGAAGGGTGCAGCATGGGGCAGGACTCTACTGTACGTGGGTGTGTTTGCGAAGTGGCTGCCTTTGAAGTGGAGCAGGAATGGGGAAGGTGAGGAAAAAAAAATCGAAAGTCCCCTACTCTTCTTATCAATTATGTGAGGACCACAAGGGTCTAAAACCCTCAGGCAAAGCAGTGGACTGGAAGAAACATTCAAAGGCAGAGTGGCTGCGTGAGTATATTAGCAGAAGATTCATTGGAGCAAATAGTTTCTTAGTTCCCTGACATTTAATGTCGGCGTTCCCACTTTATAGAAAGGCCAAAACAAATGTCCACTTAGGCAATATGACCTGGTAGGTAACAGAAACACTGCCTGTCACAGTGTATATATTTAATTTTGAACACATTTTCCTCCTGTTTGAGCACTGTGTGCCTGTATTTCATATTCATATATTTATAGTGTATATATTTTTCTGCATGTTGTCTAGCTATAGACAAGCTATTTATTGAACGTCTTCAGCAAGACACTACTTAACAGCTAAAAGTGCTTGTTAAATTTGAAGTTCAAGTTCTGTTCAAAAACAGTGTACTTAAATTTGACTTGATCAACAGCCCTATTAACCACAGGCGTTTAGTACTTTCACAGGGACACCAATACAGCAGCACCGCAATCACTGGATGCACTTAATTTGCCTGGCATTGGCTCATCATGAAAAAACACCGTCTGGAAAATCTTTTTCTATTCTTTTTTTTTTTGACAAGAGAAATAACCAGGTTTTATCCTGAGGTTTAAAACCATTGGAGCACTGGTGGGAGACACAGAAAAGAAGACATATCAGAGGAAAAGGACAAAAAGAAATGACAGCTATATTGGTGCCAAACGCAGCGAGAGCAAAGTTGGATCTTTTTCTCTGCTTTTGTTTTTCAGGTTTACTTTTTCCCCTCAATTTAACTGTTGGTGGCTGGAGCATAACAGAAAAACATTTGACAACAAAAAACTGATGATCCGAGATGAACCTGTGCCGGCTGGATCCTGGCAGAAGCCCCGGAACACATTTAAAATTGGACCTGGACGAGGACAAATGTACAAAAAACACGCAAGAACATGTTTTCCAAAAAGGCATTTGTCACCAAGAAATAACTTCCTTAGATGCTGCTGCTAATGTGAATTACGCCAAATGAAGGATAAAACCCTGGCATGGAGAAAATATTTGCCTTTCCAAATGTTCTAGGCCCCTTTATTTGCAAAGCTCAAAGGGCGAATCCATTTCACACACATAACTACATTCTCCATTTTCCTCTGCTGCCTTTATCAAAACACATAATACCTCTGCCTGGTTAAAAGGGCCATTTTTAACAACCATTATCTAGCAGCACCACAGCAAGTACTGGTAGGCTGGGGAATAGGGCTAATACTATTATACCTCCTACAGATCAAAACTGCCAATAAATTCTAATTTGCATCAAAGGTTCCAATGGAGAACACTGTGTCAGTGTACGTGTATATATTTGTGCCTCTGGCTTTAAAATAAACAGTAGAAAACATAGGTGGTATATAAGGCCAAAAAAAACCCATTTATATCCCAATTTTCTAAATTAATAGCACCTTTAACTTTAGCCGACATTTATTACTATGCCTTGGTGAGTGCATGCATCTGGAAATGTGCGGGGATGAGAACAACAGAGACTAAATTGGCTGCATCCGCTTAGAGTAATAACTTACGTGTGGGAGATGAGGTTCTGCATGGTGGGTTCCAACCTGACTATATCACAAACAAATGAACAGCAATATCATGGGAATACTCCATTATAATGTATGCTATTAGTCTACCATGCATTCTGCCAAATCCAATATTCAAGTAATACAGCCTGTATGTGACTAGCTGCTCCATCTTGGAAATGAGTGAGTAGAGTCCTTCTGTGGAAGCTGTTCTTTTGTTCTGCATAATGCAAAACTTTGGCTTATGTTAAATAGGTGATGAAAAAAGTAATTTAAAAAAAAGCTTGTTTCTTCTTTTAATGTATGTTAGGAAAGGACTTAACTATAGTGTCCTCTTGTGTTTCTTCTTAGAAATATTTTATGACAGCTGCCATTTAAATCTCCAACACTACCACAATGGGACCTACTGCAGAAGAGAGGTTCCAGTGACATAATTCAATTTAAAGTTTTATTTATTCTCATTTAGATGATAAAATCTCTATTTAAAAGAGCACTGAAACATTTACAAGAACCCAGTCAGACAAAAACGCAACAACGAAGAAATCAATGCAATTATTAATTATTATTTAAAAAAAACAGAACAAAAGAAACCAAAAAAACAGATAATAAAGCTTTTCAAGGCAGTTTGAAGTTCATCCCACCGAAATGGTGCGCAGTGTGCTGATAATAGGTCTCCCAGGGTAAGTGCGTACATTGGGGATATTCAAGGTTAAGTCTTAGCTGGATCCTGTTCTGTAGCTGATTTAACTGAGAGAAGAGATGTGGCATACAGGGTTTAACTGCCGGAGTGTGGATGGAGCAGCATGACAATCTTCACAGTCAAGGACATTGAGGTTAACTGCGCAACGGCTTTACAGCTGGAAGAAAAAAAACATCCGTTAATTTTTATGCCAGAAACCTAGCCTAGTTTTTAATTTTTGAGGCAGATGCTGAATAGGAAATGAAATGAACGATATGCAGTTTACATTACTGATAGCCGTGGAATAAATATGTGTATAAACACACACTTTCCCAAAGAAAATCACAAGCTAAAACCAGATCAATGGTGATTACTTATATGGTTATAATGAGTGATCCCAGCTGGGCTGCTGGTTGGTAGACTTTGTACAACAAATGCATATGCCATCTGGTGTTATGAAATGATTTTTGCAAGTCCATATTTTAGTAGAATTAGTTAAAAAAAAACATTTTGTTTATGAGATATTTCCCAGCGCTAACGTGGTTCTTCAGTACTTCAAGTCATTTTCACTGCTGCTCACTTGATCTGTCGGTGTTGGCATGTTTTCTTTGGTGCAAATATTTCACTTGCAGAGGCAGCAAAACAGTTTTTTTCTTTTCCAGATTAGTCTTGGAGTTATAAGTAGACTGACTTTGCCAAGGCATTTTTTTTTAAAAGTCTAATTTTTTTTCTCCATTTGTGACCTTTTCAGCATTACCAAAGCCTAAACTTTAATCTTCTTTTTAGCCAATGGGAGGAAAAAGAAAAACAGCCACCAGAGAGACGGGTAAAAGAGGATGGAACTGTAAACAAGCTGCTGGAGAAGAAAATGAATGAGCTGAGAGCCTGAAGAGACATGGTGTTCCATTGCTCTGTGGACAGGAGCTCAGCCAGTCAAGCTGCCTGCAAATTATGATCTCACCTCTACCCTGACTGTGTGTGTATGCTTGTGTACAATATGTGTGTGCAACACCGTGAAGCCAAGATCAGGCACTGGAATGCAGCGAATGTTCCTTCTCTGTGTGTAACCTGGAGACACAGTGTGCGGTGCATCAGCGTTCGAAATATGAAACTGCCAAACCTGACTGTGAATGCAGCTGCAACTCAAACGAAGTGAAAGATATATTCAGCCTGAAGCAGATACTACATATGTAGATATATACACGGCGTGCTCAAAATGTTCACCTACTACTATATACATAATCAGTGAGAGCAGCATTAACATTTACTTTTGTTCTGAAACTACGATGCTCCTCCAGTGTCAGACACACAGTGTAATCACCCGCAACTGCTGGGGAGAGTGGGTGTTTGTAGTATTCTTTTCAGCCAATATTTAGTTAACAAAGCATAACAGCCACTGCTGGTGAATTCCCAAGGCAACTTACCACAACTCTGCTCCTCTTTCTCAAATGCAACTTTACTACATTTTCAACATCTTTTTTTTTTCCCTAACTGTTCAACACCTATGACCAGTGCAGTGTTCGATTGCAACCGAAAGAGCCTCCAGGGAAAGACATCCGACTTTGTGGCTATTTAATGAGAACAAAGACTTTCATCGTATTTTCTACCAGTGGTAGCAGCAAAAGCATCCATTAGCAACACAACAAATTCTCCCAGATGGTCTTCATTGATTTTTAACGCAATGTTTTTCCATAAAAATTTATAGCTAATCAAAACGCTGGAAGTTTCAATCCCAATCTCATACTCTGAGAAGTAACCAATCCTATTTCAGACTTGCATACAATAATACAACGTCAATGCATATTCCCGTATACTATCAACTTTTAACATGAGTACATGCAATGTACTGTATGATGCCTGTCAAGCAGAGATCCCTCTTGAAAGAAAATCTCGCACAACACAGGCATGCAGTATCCACTCATCCCTTCTCAAACCCTCAAACTGCCCCCTAGCTATAATAGGCTTGCTTTTGTAGAAAAGACATCTGTGGCAGGCACTAATTGGACACATGAAAAGGACTCGTGGCGCCCTTGCACCACCCCATCAGTTTCTGTGATAGCACCTGCTGTGGCTGTCTCTGAGTGAGTCCATGCTCACACAGGTATGTTGTGTGTGTGCGGTGTAGATCAGCCCATTCCCCATTAGGATTTTTCATTCTTCTGCTCTTTTCACTGACCTTCATTTTAATCAAGCACCATCAGTGTGGAGTTTGGTAAAAGCACATCCAAAGTAGGAAGGAATGGGAGACAATGGAGAGGAAGGGTAAGGAATACAAAGAAGGGGATAAGTGTGTGTTGGAAAAGCAACAGGGGGAAAGATAGTTCATCACCTTTCCTAACCCTGGATTAACAGAAAAGATGGGGACTGGATGGGGGTGCAATATGCTAATACGCTGCAGAGATAATTATCCATTTATATGTTGATGTGTTTATTTATTAATCTGTTTGCCTTCTTGTTTGTTTATTTCATTTTTGAGGGAATTTAAATCGAGAGCTCACACAGAGATTAGGCTCCAATAGGTGCGATTGATAATTTAAATGTTTTCCAAAAGGGAGAGTTCTTTTAAAATATGGTTGCATACATTATTTTAGTAATTTACAAACAGAGAAAGCGCTGGAGAGTACATTTCCATAAGCTGCTGCTAAATTATGCCCAAAGCAAAATCTACTAATGCTGTTGCTATGTTGGCTTTAGACTTTTAATAAACTGGAGTCAAATCAAACTCTGGAGAAAATATATATTAAAGAATTTTTTTAAAAAAAGACAGAATGTCCCCGTATATCACAAAAAGACTGTTAATATCGTGCATGACAGCGACGTCACACATGTCATACCTAACTTGACTAAAGTTGGATAAAACAAGAAAGAGACTACAATGCATATATTGTCAACATCCACATATAATCTGATGTACATTCAGAGCCTTGAAAAACTCCCTCCTTGTGTATATAACCATACAGATACCCAGCAGATTCCTTCAGACTGGGCTGTCAAAAGTAATCAGACTGGTAGCATCTGTTGGACTCTTTGTCCCATCTACACTAAACCAAACTGTGCCAAACTCTCTTCAACGCTCCGACTATTACATTTCTTTCCCCCCTCATCATCTCCAGCCTTAGCAAGTGTCTCCTAACATGGCTGAACAGGCAGACTGCGCAGCCGGAAAACAAGCAGCCATTTGGAAGCAAGAGGAGAGTGGAGATGACACAGTAGCAAGAGCAGAACGACCTAGCATCAATTTCAGCTGAGTTAAGCCAATGGGTGGATGGTTGGATGAATGGATGGATGAATGGAAAATAGCACACAGGGAACCCAGCAAAATGCAGATATAGATAGAAAATAATGATGTGGACACACTGTGCTCTACTGTGGAGCCCAACTTTTCTCTGACCACGCTATTGTGATTCATTTGCTATCCAGTCATATTTTGCATTCTTTATGCACAACTAATACTGCAGCAAATCCACCTGCAACGTACAACAAAAACTGGAACATTAAAAAGCTCCTCACTTTCCCTTTCTGTTAAAACAGGGCAATGATGCGATCACTTAAAAATCTCTCCCCTTAATTTCAGTTCCACTTGGGTTACAATGGGAAGCTCAGACAGGGTATCGGACATCACCAAAGGTAAAATGAGGGAAATCAAGTTTATTTTTCTTGTGTAACAATGTATAAGGTCATGTAAACCTGTAAACCTAAATTGGTATGAAAAAGGACAGAGGTCAGTTTTTCTGGCTGAAATGAACCCCGATATGGATTTGAATTCAAGACTCCCTCCAAAGTCTGTAGTGCAATATGAACATAATGTGCTGGTAAGATGCACATGAAGCATACACAAATAAAAATCATTACTTCTAACATTCTCAAGAGAACTTTTGTAGCTTACCCTAAATTACACTGTGATTATGCATATTGACAAACAATTTGAGTATGGAATAAAAAATAAAATTTATGTGAAGTTGAACAAATAAAACAGCGATCAGATAAGGGTGATAGGGCTGCAAAAACAAAGACAAGTTTCCCAGTGGTGCATTAGATTCTTGTCACAATTAATTTGGATCATGGGTAGGAAGCTTTCTCTCTCCGAAGCCTGAACTTGATATACGGGCAATCCTTGTGCTAAGGGCTGGAACAGCAGGAGTAGGAGGGGTTGCTACCCAACCGTGGAGATGGTACCATCAGTACATGTAAGGCAGGGAAAGACCCCGCCCTGTGGCCTGGGCCTTACTACACCTGACTACAGTCAACAACAAAAAAAAAATAAAAATAAAAATTGACAGAAAATTTTAAAGATGAGGCAGAATTCTGTAAGAAGTGAAGAGATGAGACTGTGCAAAGCAGTAAACTGGAATATATGTCCTCAGATTTCTATAATCTCATTTCCTTCTCATTATCAGAACCCACAGCTGATAGTTAAAGGTTTAGAAAAAAAAACAGAAAACGTCCATCTTATAAGTGCAAGCCACACTGTGCAATGTGCCAACAGTAAACTTCGTTTAGGTTTGATGCATTAAGTGCAATGGAAACATATCCTGATAACATCTCCTACTACTGATAGAGCTTTTGCTGCTGTGGTTCCAAAATTTTACAGTGCATGTTAGGCAGGCTTCTTTAATTCACTTTTTATGTACCTCTATATTGTTAACTTCTACAGCTCTTATTTGTCCCTTTATCTTTGACTCTCTGGCCTGTGTTTGTCTTTTATGTTTGTTTGCTTTGGGTTTTTTTTGTTTAGCATTATTTTTTAAGTGCTTCATAAATAAAGTGCTATGTTATTGTATTAAACATACAAACCATAAAAGCCACAGACAAAGTACAGACTTCTGAAACCTAACCAAATCTAAGTTCTTAACATATACTTTTCAAAAATGCGCTTAGTAAAAGATATAAATATCCTTGGCAATGATTTCCTTTTTTTTTTGTGACAGTGTGATGCGGGAATTCTGCTGCATTTTTGCCAGACTCCATATAAACACTAGGAATTAGTACACAGAGCTGCTATTATGACCAAATACAAGAATGCGTGTGTGGTTAAATTTATATTAATAAGGAACTCTCAGCCTTTTGAAATGAATTCCCAACTCCCAAACCGTGTAATAGAGTGAAGCACAGCCTGGCAGGCTTTACTGGAGAGAAAACATCTCTATTTATATCATCAGCCCTGTGGCCTAAATATTTAGCGAAGAGCCTGCTTCAAAGAAGGACCTCAGAAGTGACGCCCAGCCCATGGCTAAAGTACTTACAATTTGTTAAATATAATATTAAAAAAAAACAACAAAAAAAACCTGTCAGCTCACACAGTGGGGTCATCAGGTAGGTTTTAGTAAATTATTCTTCTTATTTTGGTTATTCCACCTACAAAAAAAAATACATAGGAAATAAAATAATGATGCCCCTATAGTGTTATTTTACACTGATTAGAAGTGTATTAATTAGAATTGGTAATGGTAAAAATGCAGGTGCTTGTTAGTGGGGAAAGAGGATGAGGAATGACGGCTTGGCGGCTATTAATTCATATTTGCTTGCAGTTGATTTTATGCAAGCTCTATAACTGATGTTTCTAGTTCTCTATTCACTTGTGGTCTTTAACCCAACTGCCCTTGACTCTCTTTGCACTTGAGTGTGTTACAATAAACCCCACAGAAAGGGGTTTTGTCTTTATGGAAAAGAAACCTGCACACTTGGCTACTGCACACAAATGCTCTTTGTCCTTTGTACATTTGCTTTCAAATTGAATTTAGTTATGAAGGAGGGTCATCCACTCCAACATCCATATTAAAAAGCAAAGATTCTGCACAGAGAAAACCCATTCATTGGTGTCAAAAAATTTCACCATCAAGAAAAAGGTCTGAGGAGTAAATGCTGTGATGCAACTTTGGTACTTTCCCAATTACTGAACTGTGAACATCTTTGACGCCCACAGCCTGGAAAAGCCTAAGCACATATGCCATCTACACTACAAATTATGCTGCATTCACAGTCATTTTGCCTTGACAAAATGCAATATCTCATCTGGTATTCATGTTTTATTCCACTTTTCTCAGACATACCTCTAGATTGCCACAATGACCCTTTATTATTTTTCTATTTTCCCACCAAATCTATGGTGATACTTCAACTTCATTCTTTTCTTGCATAATCACCTGCTCCCTCTCGCCCCTGCTCTATTCCTCTTCCCCACTTATCTACCTCCCTGCTTGCTTTCTTCTCTCCTGCACCCTGAAACGCTCATACATATACTTGTCATCTTCCCCACAGCGGGGCGCGTGCGTTAACCACAGCTTGGAAATTAATGAGCAATGTGGCGGTCCCAAGAACACTACTTCCGCTTTAGCTGAGGGAATAGGGAAGGTTAAAAGTGACGGAAATATGAGATGGAAATGGATGTGTGTGTGATTGTACATATACTTTAGCTAGACATATATTAAAGCAAGATCCAAAATAAGACACCCTCAATTTCAAAAAGATGAGATCTAAATTTCTCATAACGAAGAATATATAAAAATCACAGCACAGAAGACCTCATTCTGTAACCCTGATCAAGACCGGATCCCTAACATATCACATTTGTAACAGCAGTTGTGTAAATATACTGTGTTGTACAATTATTATTTTTACTTCTACATTATACAGTGCAGAAGTGGTTGAAACATAAATCCAGATGAGTGGCCATAGGGCTAAAATATGACGTTGGATACTGCATCACTTTGCATACACATGGGAAAGACTGCCGTAGGTGCACATCCTAAATAAATGAGCAAAAATAAGGGGAAAAAAATCTCTGAGCATGTGCAAACATCAAAGAACACTGTACAAAGCAATCCAGATGTGTCACTTGCACAAAATCTGAGGAAAAGTGAAAAAATTATTGGAAAAACTGAGTTCTGAACATAGTGTTAACATATTCCCAAGATGACAGGAAATTTGTGTGTGTCCACAGTTCTTTCATTTTAACATTATATATACAGTCCCCATCAGAAGTTTAAGACCACTTGAAAAATGGCAACAAAAAAAAAATCATATTTTGCATGGTTGGATCTTAACAAGGTTCCAAGTAGAGCTTCAACATGCAACAAGAAGAAATGGGAGCGAGACAAAACATTTTCTTGAGCGTGCAATTTATTGAAAACAACGCTTAAACTGAAACAGGCTGTTTTACAGCTGATCAAAAGTTTAGGACCACCCCTCCAACATTTCTCCAGATGGTGAAGACGGCCGCACGAAGGGCATCTACTGTCTGTAACTGTTGTCCATTTTTGTAAACTTCTCTTGCCATCCATCCCTAAAGGTTCTCAGTTGGATTTAGATCAGGGGAACACGCAGGACGGTCCAAAAGAGTGATGTTTTGTCTTGTCCTGCGGGCGTTGTGTACTGTAGCGTTGTCCTGTTGAAAGACCCAGTCGTTACCACACAGACGAGGGCCCTCAGTCATGAGGGACGCTCTCTGCAACATCTGGACATAACCAGCGGCTGTTTGACACTCCTGCACCTCCTGAAGCTCCATTGTTCCACTGAAGGAAAAAGCACCCCAGACCATTATGGTCCCCCCTCCACTGTGGCGCATAGAAAACATCTCAGGTGGGATTTGCTTGTCATGCCAGTAATGTTGGAAACCATCAAGTGTAGGACCATCAAGTTTAAGTTTTTTCTCATCGGAGAATAGAACTTTCTTCCACCTTTCAATGTCCCATGTTTGGTGCTCTCTTGTAAAGTCCAAACGGTCAGTTCTGTGGCGTTCAAGGAGACGAGGCCTTTGAAGACATTTTTTGCTTTTGAAGCCCTTCAGTCTCAGATGCCGTCTGATGGTTATGGGGCTGCAGTTGGCACCAGTAACAGCCTTAATGTGGGTCAAGTATCGTCCAGTGTCTTGACAGACAGCCAATTGGATCCTCCAGCTCAGTGCTGGTGAAATTTTTTGGGGTCTTCCACTCGACTTTTTTGTTCAATACCCCCTGGGAATCATTTAAGAAATTCCAAATGACTGTCTTACTGCGTCCCACCTCAGCAGCGATGGCGCACTGCGAGAGACCCTAGTTATGCAGTTCAACAACCTGACCACATTCAAAAAGGGGAAAGTTTTTTGCCTTTGCCATCAGAACATCATGACAGTGTGACTACCTGGCAGAAAATGGCAATGAATCCACATTTTTGCACAGATTTGGCCTTTTAAAGGCGTGTGGTGTTAACTTTTGATCAGCTGTAAAACAGCCTGTTTCAGTCTAAGTGTTGTTTTCAATAAATTGCAAGCTCAAAAAAATATTTGAACCAATTTATGATCCAGAGAAAAGTATCTCTAAAATTAGAAACATCCTGTCTCAGACTGAAGCCGAAAACCAGTCCATGCATTCATCGCCTCCAGGCTTTTCTTCTCCTCACCCCAACCGATTGTGGCAGATGGCCACTCCTCTCTGAGCCTGGTCCACTGGAGGTTTCTTCCTGTTAAAAGGGAGTTTTCCTTCCCACTGTCACCAAAGCGTTTGCTCATAAGGGGACACATCATTGTATCACCCCATTTTACTTCATTTGAGTGATAATAAATTTTGGGCAGTAAGTAATACGTGGAATTAGTATGATGTTTATAATACGCCTGGATGGCCATGGTCAATACTGAGGCCTTGTAAAAAGCAAATGGTGCTGATTGCAGTGTGAAAGGTCTACTTCAACAGTCTCTAGCTTTGTATTGTAATAGGTCAACAATCGCTTACCTATGGAAGCTTAATTATGATGCATCAACACTGCCTTACAGTAATCTTCTCAGTTTGCCCCATACCAATGAAATGTTCTTCCCTTTCCTCTTGATTTCCAAGTGCCGGGTCAGACTGCATGTCCTTCCTCAGTGCTTCAAATTCGACCCCTGCTGTTTCTGCACGCTGTAACTATGATAGTTATTTAGACCTTCAGCTTTTGTTAGAGTATGCATTCGGGCAACTTTAAATGCATCAATCCTCTGACAACTGGACCCTGCTACACACAGGAAAGTTCAGTTTCCAGCTTTATTTGTCATATGCAAGTTAGCACAGGGTCAACATTGCAATGAAGACAAGTCTCTCAGCAGTACTACAACATAACACTATAAATTAAAAAATTATAGATATATAGTACTTATTCAATTCAGTCAGCTCCATTTCCAACTTATTTAACTTTTGATCTTGTCATGGCTCGGCCGTCAGAAACAAGAAGTAGACCCAAGAGCAGATTCAGAATGAAGACTTGGTAGCGCGAAGTGAGTGCTTTATTTACAAAGTGAACACGAGAAAGGCAACTTGAAAACATGAACTAAAGCTCTGAAGAAGACTATGAAAGAGTAACATGAACTAAACTTTGAACAAGGCTATGGGTAGTTAATCATGAACTATGAAATTCTAGACTGAAGTTAACTAAATGCGATATGCATGGACAGTGAGGCTCCAGGCAAGGGCGACTGGATACAGACGCTCGAGCTTGACAAACAAACTGTGGTTCGAGAGCTGGTGGTCTAGGGCAGTGTTTCCCAACCACTGTGATTATCTGGTTTCACCTGATTGGTACACTAAGCGACCGGTGTGAATACGTGCAGAACAATTACATTCTCTTCCACTAGAGGGCAGTACAACTTCTTGCTCCAATTAAATGGCTGCCAACTGCCAGTAAAATAGAAGAAGAAATTACATAGTCATGCTGCAAGTGAGACAACGCAGCGCGTAATAGCAATTGCTATTATTATTATTATCTATTAGTAGATAAATATTTGAAAAGAAAAAGTAGTCAGTCTGACCTGGGTCCTGGAGACAATTCTGACCCAGATGAAGGCCTTAGCATGAGTAGTGGTCAGAAAAAAGAAAAAAAGTTATACTGGGGATACACCGAGCCACCGTTCCACTTTGCCTGGTGCATGGGGAAAAATGATCAATATCCTTTATGTTACATTTTTGTTTGGTGGTGTGATTTTTCTAATGTGAAATATGTGCCGTGGCTCCAAAAGGTTGGGAAACACTGGTCTCGGGCACTGAAACAGAACGAGAGGAGAGTCAGGGTGGTTCCGAGGATAGAATGAATACTTGTCCAGTAAAAGGTATTAACGTCTTACTTTATCTGCAGTTGACGTGAGGGGGAGGATGTGAGGTGGAGGCCTGGGTGAGTCCAGTGGAGAATTGTTCCAAGGTTTTGTAACAGTCGCAATTGTGTGGTGTCTCTTCAAGACAACCTAAGTTAATGTTTAGTGATGTCACAAGTGTGTGCCACTGCCCTCTGTAGAGTGTGGGAGAAACGTGCTTGCACATGGACGCATGGACTGAGATGGACCTCATATCTTTACCTCCCTAACTCAAAGTAACATTACAGGTTGTATGAACACTGCTCGCTTCATGTATGATAAGACAGCAGCCGTTCAACTGGGCCTTGTAAGGTTGTTGAACAGGGTGTTTATTAAAGGACAACCACTGTGGAATTCCCAGTACCAGTGTAGTCGTGAGTTTTTGACTGTCCTGCTGAGTGTTTCTGCCGCCTCCTCTCAACCACTGAATACAACCCACGTTACAGTTTCCAAAACAGAGGAGCGGGGAGGCAGGCAGGTGAGGCTGAAGAGCAGAGAAATGTTACCGGCAGTGGGTGAGCAGAGGAGACCAGCGTCCAGGCATGAGAGGTTATGACAAGGTTGGATAAGTATTTTCAGTGATCCAACTGAGAAGACAAGAGGACAAGGGTAAGTACAAGAACTATGAAAAGCACTTGTAACCACAGGTTTGATCTGCAAGACATGAAAAGTTGGATGCAAACATAGCGCAGGAGGCAACTTCAACCTGACCGCCGAAGGACTGATAACCTGCTCCACTTCAAAGGGGCCAATGAAGCGTGGGGACAGCTTGCGAGACTCCGTCCTGAGTGGGATATCCTTAGCAGCAAGCCATACTTTTTGTCCAGGAGCATAAGCTGGTGCCGCCAAGCAACGTCAGTCCATGTACCAGCGTTGGCGGGTTACTGACTGGAGTAACGCCTGACGTCTGCGTCCACGCTCGCCGGCAGAGGTGGAGGTGGTGCTGGACGGAGGGAACCTCGAGTTCAGCCTCCTGCACTGGGAAAAGCGGGGGGCTGGAAACCATTGGATGCCTCAAAAGGAGAGAGACCTGTAGCAGAGGAGGTGAGTGAGTTATGAGTGTATTGGGCCCAGAGCAGGAAAGAGGACCAGGTTGCCGGGTTGTGTGAGGTCATGCAGCAGAGGGTGGCTTCGAGTTCTTGATTAAGGTGCTCTGTTTGGCCATTAGTTTGAGGATGGTATCCCGAGCTTAAACATGGTTTAGCTCCTAGAGCTGTGCAAAAGGTTCTCCATACCTGGGATGTAAACTGGGGCCCTTGGTCAGAGACTATTTCAGTAGGTGTACCAAGTAATCTGAAGACTTGTTCAACCAAACTCTGGGCTGTCTTGGTGGCAGTGGGAAGCTTGTCTAGGTGATGAAGTGGGCAGCTTTGGAGAATCTATCAATGACTGTGAGGATGGTGATTTTACCAGAGGAAACGGGCAGACCAGTGACAAAATCTAGTGAAATGTGAGACCAGGGGCGATGGGGAGTGGTGAGTAGCTGTAGCAATCCAGCTGGGTGTTGAGTGTTAACCTTTTTCCGTGTACAGATGGGACAAGCAGCCACGTACTCCCTAACATCCTTGTCAATGGTCTTCCACCAGAAATGTCTCTTGATGAGAGAGCTGGTCCTACTTCTCCCAGGATGACATGCAAACTTAGCTTTGTGAATCCAGTCAATTACCTTGGAGCGGGCCGCCGTCGGGACATAACGCCGGTTAGCGGGAACGGTGCCTGGGTTGGGCTCGGCCTCCAGCATGCGGTGGATGTCCTCCTCTACTTCCCAAGTGATGGCGCTGATCTTGACACCAGCGGGGAGAATGGTGGGTACATTGGAAGGCTCACTTGTGGGGTTGAACTGGCGGGACAGAGCATCCGGCTTGATATTGCGTTAATCTGGACGATAAGAAATGGAAAAGTTGAACAGAGTGAAAAATAAGGACCAGCGAGCTTGACGGGCATTGAGTCTCTTGGCAGTGCGCAGGTAAGTGCGATTCTTATGGTCTGTCCAAATGATAAACGGATGCTCTGCCCCTTCAAGTAAGTGACGCCACTCCTTCAGAGTGAGTTTTTCGGCCAGCAGCTCCCCGTCTCCCACATCGTAATTTCTCTCCCCGGGGGAGAGGTGACGGGAAAAAAGGCACAAGGCTGCAACTTGGATGGTGAACCTGAAAGCTGTGATAAGACCACCGATATCAGACACATCAACCTCAACAATGAATGGTTTATTGGGATCTGGGTGAATTAATACCAGTGCAAATGTGAACAGCTCCTTGAGTCTTGTGAAGGCAGAATCAGCCTCATGGGACCAAACAAAAGGGAGTTTAGTGGATGTGAGACGAGTTAGTGGTGCAGCAACCTGGTTATAGTTCCAGATGAATTGGCGGTAGAAATTGGCGAACCCCAGAAAGTGCTGTGGATGTTTTCGAGAGGTGGGGGTTGGCCATTCAATGACGGCTTTTATTTTGGCTGGGTCTGTCTTCACCTGCCCCCCTGCAAGAATATAGCCCTGAAAAGACACAGATGGTGAATGAAACTCGCATTTCTCTGCCTTGACATATAATTTGTTCTCTAGCAGCCGTTGGAGTATTGCATGGACGTGAGCTTGATGTTCCTGTGGGTTCTTTGCAAAAAATCAGAATGTCGTCGAGGTAAACAAACACAAAACGATCTAGAAAGTCTCTGAGGACATCTGTGATAAAGGACCCGACACACACAGGATTTTCGTGCTCGTGCCGTTGTTTTTATTTGTGGTTTTAGCAGCTGTCTCTGTCGTCTCTCAGCACAGGGACCTCGGGAACAGTCGCTCCCCAGCTGCTCCATCTACCCCATCATTAGTCTCAGTACACACACCTGCCCTCTCTGCCACACCTCGGCGCTGCCCTGAGAGCTCACCGTACTGCCCCTCCACTGCAGCAGGCCAGAGACCATACCCCTGCCACAACGTCGTTTACCAGGGCTTGAAAAACAACGGGAGCATTTGTGAAGCCGAAAAGCATGACCAGATATTCAAAATGTCCGAGAGGTGTGTTGAATGCTGTCTTCCACTCATCCCCCTGTCTGATTCTGACCAAGTGGTAGGCGTTTCTGAGATCGAGTTTGGTGAAAATGGTGGCACTGTGGAGGGGTTCAAAGGCAGAGCTAATGAGGGGTAATGGATGTTTGTTCTTGATGGTAGTTTCATTGAAACCATCTTGAGCCATCTTTCTTTCCTACAAAAAAGAAACCGGCCCCTACTGGAGATGAGGATGGACGAATAATTAATAATAATCTATTCTTTTATGTACTTTATAGAGACGATCACATAGAGATTGCACAATCATAGGGTCTATGGGGTGGCAATGATAGAGCCTTATCCTTGCTGAAAACATCCCGCAAATCATGGTATGGTGAGTGGACGGAGGAGAGGTCAGAGACTGAGCTCCCCTCAGAGGAGGGTTCAGCGATTTAGTTAACTTCAGTCTAGAATTTCATAGTTCAGGATTAACTACCCACAGCCTTGTTCAAAGTTTAGTTCATAGTTCATGTTAATCTGGACGCGCAGAGATGAGGCAGGTAGCATGACAGAAGGGGCTCCAACTTATTATTTTTTGACCAGCCCAATCTAGGTGTGGGTTATGAAGCTCTAGCCAGGGAAAACCTAAAATGAATGGTGTGTCCGGGGAATGAAAAGTGAAGAAGGTGAGCGTTTCTCTGTGGTTACCGGAGGTGATTAGTGTGACAGTCTCGGTGCAATGGGTAATGTAGGCAAAAACCTGGTTGTTCAACGCTTTAGCAGGGATGGGCGGACTCACCCAGACCATGACAGATCTTTTATTAGGCTGATAATCCAATAAGGGATCTACTATCCCTATTTATCCCTATTTTGGTAGTTATTATTATCTTTTAGTCAGTTTTGCCCCCAAATTTTTCAGTCTGACCTGTATTTTTGCTTAACAAATATGATTTCTGCAGATCTTTCAATTTAACTTCCTTAAACAGCGATAATACTATTTTTCAGCAGCAGCATCTATTCTTCTATTTATGTTCAACAATTCTTAATTTTTATGCAAACTTATCTCTTTTCACTACCCTGGTGCTCCTCTCACTCCTACTCCACATACCTTAGGGATGATTGATTGATTGCTTGATTGCTTTTTATGTGGGATGCTCATCCTGACACAACCCCAAAGGGATTTGAGTCTCTGGGGATCTTTCACTTGTCAGGTAAGTGTGTAAAACCACCACAATTAGGAGCCACTGAAGTGGGGCTCACCAGCAATCTCAATTAAAAGCTGCTTATGAAATTATGAAAAGAAATATATAAGATAGAATTGGCATAGAATAACATTAACTGTCAAGTATGTCTAAAAACTTTCATATATGTCCCCACGTGTTGTTTAATAATTCTACACCTGTTGAATTTGGTTACACTTAAGGGTTAAGATATAAAGGATTGCCTTGTTACTCATTTTTAACTGTTCTTTTGAACAAACCTGATCGAAATAACTGTCTCTGACTCTGCCTGCAAGTGCCGAAGAGCCTGAGGCAATAATAATCCATAAAAGCTTTGAAATTAAAAATAAATAAAATAAAATAAAAAAAAGAGTAAAGTAACACTAGCGACAAAAAGATGGCATATGAGGTCTTTAAGTAAATATACTAAAAAGATTTAAAACAATAATTGCGCTGTCATTTTTAGTAAATAAAGACATCCGGTTATGTAATAATTTGATGTTAGTTTAAATGTTGGAAAAAGAAATCCCTTTTAAGGAGACTCCTTTCTTTAGAATGACTCTTGTCGTTTCGAGTCGCACTGCTTTCAAGAGCCCTTATTTTGAAATCCCGCACGTTCCCTGAAGAGTTCTTCCTCTCTGAGGAGCAGCAGGGAAGAACTCAACAACTGTGAGTACATTTACAACTTAAACAGGTTTTGTGGGTCGTGCCGCTGAGCTTGGTCCAGTGATGGGCTGTGGTCGGACAGTCAGACAGTGTGTTTAGCCTAAAACACTGAGCTAATGGAAAACATGGTGATTTCAAGGAAACATTAGAGCTACCGTCCAAACGTGCCCCTTGTCTCCTTGTCTTAGCCGCTTTTCCTTGACCTCGAAATGTCATCGAGGTTAAGGAAAGCGAGTAGGATGGTTCATAAGGACGTAGGAAAAGAGAGCTGAGAATCCTAACGACCTTAAAATGGTCTCTGTGAAGCCAGCCGCCGCTTATCTCCGGCTTAAATTTTCTTGCGCTTCTACATTTAGTTTTAAGGTAGTGCTTCTCTTTCGTTGCTGATTTTTGTTCAACAGACTAAGAAAAAGCACTATGACACATCAGAATTAGATTTATTATATTGTGCATTTGAAGACACAGTAAAGGTGTGTGTGTGTAAATGAAGAAATGAAAATGAGGAAATTAAAAGAATATGTTCTTTCACTTTTCTTTTGAAGTTTGCTGGTGGTGCACTTCTTCATTCATGGTCCACTTATACTGGAAATTCAGTCAAATCTTCTTGAATTTGAGTAGACATTTCTTATAATTTCTTTGGAATCTTGCAGCATCTTGTGATGAACGTTGGCACACAGGTAGAGTAATTAACTGAGAATTTCATGTCAACTATTAAGGATTTGACCTAATATTAATATTTTTGACTTTTTTTATTCAGTTGTGCACCTTGCATTTGAGAAGAAATATCCTTTAATTTTTCCTGAGATATTGAGTGTGTTGAGATGAAACTCTGCACACATACAGTGTGGGTGTCCCAGAAGAGGAATTAGTTGAAACTTTTGTGTTAATTATAATAATAAATAATAAACATAATAATAATAATAAAAAACATAAAAACCAGCAGAGGCTGGTTTTTATGTTTATTATGTTTAGCAGGTTGCCACTGAAATAAGAGTGGATTAAAGCCATGAAAGTGAAACATAATTTTCACATTGAGAATAAATCATCACCAGATATGCTCACCCTCTTACAATAGGTCTTGAACGCAAAATGCTCAGTCCACTTTGCTACCAGTGACACTATCCCCGATTCACTGATTATCCTTCTTTGGCCCCATCATGATATTAATGTACTGCATACTGGGACTGTCCCATTAACAGCTGCTGTTTTTTAAATGCTCTGACTCATTTATTCCACCATCACAACATTCCCCTCATCAAACTCACTCAAGCTTGCGCATTTTTCTGCTTCCAGTATAAACTGGAAAAACTCACTGTTCACCTGCTACCTGATACAGGTCACCGTTTGACAGGTATCACTGTAGCATTGGTAACCAGTATCATTCACTTTACCGGTCAGTGGTTCTAATCATGTGGATGATACATAATGAGGATAATAAAAAAGATAAAACTGGATTTTAACTGATGTCAATGCTAGGAAATAATCCAGATTTTAGTGTAAATTCTGGAAACAGGTGGGAACTGGTCCCAGTGCCTTTCTCTGCTGGTTACTCTCTGCCTTACCAATCCTGTGCTTTATCCAACCAGATGATGGCAGAGGATAAACCATGGGCTCTGATCTCAGAGGTGAGCGAGCAGGGCTTCATCAAAGAGGTCACTGACATATTAAAACAACAATTCCACATAATCTGCCTCAGAGACTTTCTACAAAACCCCCAGCTGCACGGCCCGAAGATCCAGGCCATACTGATGTGGAACACCTACCCTGCACCCGAGCCGTCGCTGCTCAGGTCACTTCCATCGCTGAAAGTGGTCGCCAACGGAGGAGTGGGCATCGACCACCTGGATGTCCCGTACATCACCAGTCTCGGGGTGAAGGTGGCCAACACGCCCGGCGTGGTGAGTGACGCCACTGCAGATATGGCCATGGGTCTGCTGCTGGCATCCGCACGAAAGATAGTTGAAGGTGAGGTCAAAGGTTAAAATCTGATCTCAGGGTGGAACAGTTTGAGTACAACCCAAAGATATTTACACTGGAAATATGGCAATGTTTCTCATAGGTCACCAAATAGCTGTTGACCCCAAGACTACCAGTATACCACAAAGTCTGATGGGAGTTGAAGTCACCGGGTCGACTCTGGGGATCATTGGAATGGGACACATCGGGTACAAAATTGCTCAGAGAAGCAAAGGGTTTGATATGAAGATCCTGTATCACAACAGACACAGGAGGTAAGCACCGATTCATCGAACAGATCGAAAAAATCCTGCTAAAGTGACTTGAACAGTTACACGACTGCCAAAAGTATTCACTTACCCGTCCAAATCATTGAATTCAAGTGATCCAATCACTTCCATGGCCACAGTGTATAACATAAAAACACCTCCAAACTTGATTTTGCCTTCAGATTAGCTAAAGAGCACTGTGTAGAGGGCTTCGTGGAATGGCCGAGCAGCTGCACCTAAGCCCTGTATCACCAAGAACAATGCAAAACCTCAGATGCAGTGGTGTAAAGCACGCAGGACTCCAGAGCAGTGGAGACATGTTCTCTAGAGTGATAAATCAAGCTTCTCCATTTGGCAAGCCGATGGACAAGTCCGAGTTTGGTGGTTACCAGGAGAACGGTACTTGTCTGACTGCATTGTGCTGAGTGTAAAGTTTGGTGGAGGGGTGGATTATGGTTGCTTTTCAGGAGTTCGGCTCGGCCCATTAGCTAATGCTTCAGCATACCAAGACATTGGTTTGGGGGTGGCCCCTTTCTGTTGCAACATGACTGTTCACCAGTGCACAAAACAAGGTCCATAAAGACACGTATGAGCGAGTTTGGTGTGGACGTACTTGACTAGTCTGCACAGAGTCCCGACCTCAACCCGCCAGAACTCCTTTGGGATGAATTAGAGCGGAGACTGTGAGCCAGGCCTTCGCGTCCAACATCAGTGTCTGACCTTACAAATGCACTTCTGGAATAATGGTCAAAGATTCCCATAAACATACTCCTAAACCTTGTGGAAAATCTTCCTAGAAGAGTTGAATGGATTTAGAATGGGATGTCACTCAAGTTTATATTTGTGTGAAGGAAAACAAGCAAATACTTTTGACACTATAGTGAATTTGAATCCTAGCATTTAAAGAAATCTGATATTAATAAATGTGGCAACATTTATTGTACATTTGTGATTGGTTTTTTTGTGTGTGTTGTTCAGGAGTGTTGAAGATGAGCAGTCAGTGGGGGCGAGTTACTGTGAGCACATGGATGACCTGCTGAGGGAGTCCGACTTTGTGGTGCTCGTTGTCAACCTTTCCCCTGAAACCAAAGGCCTGATCGGCCACAGGGAGCTGTCCCTCATGAAACCCACTGCAACCCTGGTCAACGTCAGCAGAGGTGGGAATGCTGTGACTGTGAGTCTTCACCAGTCTCTGAGCTTTCTGTCTGATTTTGTGTCTGTTCATGTTTCAGGTCTGGTTGTGGATCAGGATGCTTTAGTCGAAGCTCTGCAGTCTGGAGAAATTCGAGCAGCAGCTTTAGATGTGACTCATCCTGAACCTTTACCCAGGTAATATGTCTTTGAAGACACCCACGCTCTTCAGCCAGAGCAGTACATTATATAATAATAACGGTATCTAACCAGATACTCTGGATGGCATTACCTTGGCCTCCAGTAACACTGTGAGGAGCCTTGGAGTCATTTTTGACCACAATATGTCCTTCAGTGCACATATTTAACAAATATGTTGGACTGTTTTCTTCCATTTGCGCAACATCTCTAAAATTAGAAATATCCTGTCTCAGAGTGATGCTGAAAAACTAGTTCACGCATTTATTACTTCCAGGCTGGACTACTGTAATTCATTATTATCAGGATGTCCTAAAAACTCCCTAAAAAGCCTTCAGTTAATCCAAAATGCTGCAGCAAGAGTCCTGACAGGGACTAGAAAGAGAGAGCATATTTCTCCTGTTTTAGCTTCCCTTCATTGGCTCCCTGTTAAATCCAGAATTGAATTCAAAATCCTGCTCCTCACATACAAGGTCTTGAATAATCAGGCCCCATCTTATCTTAATGACCTTGTAGTACCATATCACCCTATTAGAGCACTTTGCTCTCACACTGCAGGCTTACTTGCCGTTCCTAGAGTATTTAAAAGTAGAATGGGAGGCAGAGCCTTCAGTTTTCAGGCCCCTCTTCTATGGAACCAGCTTCCAGTTTGGATTCAGGAGACAGACACTATCTCTACTTTTAAGATTAGGCTTAAAACTTTCCTTTTTG
>VVHJ01037687.1:5783-34708 GCA_015107715.1 Tylochromis polylepis
GTGATAATAAAAAAAAAAAAAAAAAAAAAAAAAAAAAAAAAAAAAAGCATTCAGTACTGTCCAGTTAAAGGCATATTAGATGCCAACAGTCAGTCTTATTGTCTGTCTATGTAAAGCTTTGCAGTTATGAATAAAGTGAAAAATGTTACTGTGAAAACCAAAATGAAAAACCAAAAGATATGTTTAATTAAAAAAAATTATCAAACAAATACAGGGTGACTGGAAAGCCCATGAAAATACACACAGGAATAATTAGGAAAAGGATCCAGTCAAAACATGAAAGGGACAAAAGAATACATGGGGAACACAAGAAGGTAATTAGGTGACCAACAAGACTGACAACTAATAGACGGGCGCAAGACTTAAAAACAAGAGAAATAAGCAAGATACACAGTTAACAACAAAAACCAAATAATTAACCAAAGTTCAAAATCATTACAAAAAACTGCCCTAAAACTTTCTTTCACAAATGCCAATTTCTGTTTATTTTTTTATTGCTTCACATTTTAGTTACATTTTTCAACAAAAACATAAAAACAACCCATTGTTAGAATTTCTGTATTTAGCGCTTTTGTTTGAACTGTGTTCTTTATGTCAGGCCATAATAAATTACTTTATACACTCAATCTGTGATTTCCTAAATGGACAAAAGATACTTAGTGGAACCTTCTGCCTACACCCTTATATGAGAGTCCATGCAGGAAGTGATTTACTTGTCGCATATTTAATAGTTGGCAGGTTCTGGTAGCCTATGGTACCCTCTAATGTATTTACAACCCTGTCATATGTCTATCAGTAGTTTCACTGGTGGTCGCATCCATCGCTCCATCACTTCCAGATGAGAAAGTTTAACTAGTGACCCACCCATTTTGTGTTGCCAGCTGTTTATTTGTTGTTGCTTGTAGCCACAGAAAGTCGTAACTTTCCATGGTCAGGTGGTTGCCACACTGCTGCTCGCTGCTTCCTGTATGGATGCCCCCTAAGGTTTGCTGATTCTGTAGATTCTATTTTATTTCTATTTAGTTTTGTACTGTCATTAATTTTCATGTTTCAATTATTGCCTGTAATGCATTAGATTTATGTAAAACACTCAACACACTGAGACTCTATTCTGTAAAAAGATTAGCCAAACCTTTGAGTAATACAGGCTAATACACTGACTCATTATGTAACAATGTGGTAACCTTTAATTTAGCCAGGCAAATGATGAAGGCCACATTCTTATTTACAATGGTAGCATAGCACACTGACAAAGTCTCTTGAGAAAACAGAGCTAAAAAGAAACATCAAAAGTACAAATAACAACAGCACACACTGGAAAAACATCTCCAGATGCTGCCCACAAGTTTTAGTTAAGTTCTGCAGAGAGTAATTATAAAATGTGCCTTTAGGCCAGTGCAGTCTGTTTTTTCAGTTTAATTTAAAACCTTTAAAACTGCATGGTTGTAAAGTCTGAAAGGGCCTTCTGAGCAACAGTAACTGACAAAAAAGCCTTTGTTCCCACCAATGTTTGAAAATCAAACGACCAGCTTTATAACTTAAATCTAACGGCAGCACACAACAGGCTTAAATTAAAGCTACTTTTGCCCCACTGACACACACTCAAAGCTATGTAAACTGACATGACCCCAGAGTTGCAGAGATGCAATAGGGGTTTTAGATCTTGACATAAAACCAAGCAGGCGGACCTGCCAGCAGCTCAATTATCTGTCATTAGCAGGCAGTGCAGCACAGGCGCAGGGTAATTTGACAAGCTAAACTGATGCTCTTTCATGCTGGACTGCTCCACTGGACCAGAGTAAATATATTCTCAGGCTAATGCGTATGAATAGAAGAGCTGTGTTTGAACAGCTGAGAGAATGTAAAGGGCCAGAGAGACAGAAATGAGAGGCTAGATTTGATAGGAAATGGTGATGCGCTCTGACAGCTTGGTTTAGAGTTTTCCTGCAGATTGTTGTTTCGGTGTTGTGAAAAAGGCCAAACCTTCTGATACCATCTCAGCAGACATAGAGGGATGACCAGGGGTTAATCTCCTCTGGACCCCTTGTCTCAGAAGACTGCTTGTTCATACTGATTGGAAGCTTTTGAACTGAAATAATCCCAGCGTCACAGCCTTATCTCTTTGGTCCTTTCTGTAATTTATTCAGGATTTGTCTCTGCGTGTTGGACAAAAACAGGCAGGTGCTAACATTCGTACCCTTTGCCTCTTCTCGGTCTTTACTTATGCTGGAGGTAAGCCAGAGAGAGAACAAATTTAAAGAGGAACTTCATACTTTTTAGTTTTGACACTGCATGGAAGCAGGATTTTGGAAAATCAGGTGGTTTAGGAGCACCCTGGCAGAGTCTTAGGGCATTTTTACAAGAAATAACAGATACAAAGCAATGAACACAGAAATGCATTAGCTTTGTCAATCTGTATCACCCTGGCTGCCCTCAGCCTCTGCTGTCTGGCGGCTGTCAGGACCCTGACTTAAGAGGGGCACTTGTGTCGGACACCTGGGGATCAGGTGGAGGCTGTGACATCAGCACAAATAAAGAAATATAGTGACAGGGAAACGGGAAGTGACAGAGGTGGAGAGATGCTCCTGCACAACTACAACTGTGACTGCATCCAGTAGCTGCAAGAGCCCACCTCCTAATTTATTACCGACCATATGGCACAAGTCAATGCAAACACCTCATTGTGAGCCATGTTATAATCTTTTAGTTGGTATACATCCTCTTCCTGCTTTAATTCATATTTTTAATCTACTGCAGTGTAATTTAAGTACACTTATTTATTACTTTTTCATCATCATACGCCGCTATATCTTTTAGGAAAATATGATACATTTTGTTGCCCTATTTTTATGTGACACCTTCAGCTACT
Source organism: Tylochromis polylepis (assembly GCA_015107715.1). Classification (NCBI taxonomy): domain Eukaryota; kingdom Metazoa; phylum Chordata; class Actinopteri; order Cichliformes; family Cichlidae; genus Tylochromis; species Tylochromis polylepis. Next base: position 8,653 of record VVHJ01037687.1, read on the forward strand.
TTGTGAATTAAGGAAAAAAAACAGTTTAATTCACTTTTCATATCTAGTTTTATACATGATCAGTTAGCCCATGAAAAATATGTAATTTTTTTTTCTTTGCTGGAGTGTTCCACATTTCACTCATCCAGCATTTCTTGATTTTTTTTTAAATTTTTTTTTTTTATTAACCAGTAGTACATATTTTACTTTTTTGGTCCATTTTTGACATAATAGCATCATACAGTGACTGGAGATTTGTCAGCTGCACATCCATGATGTGAGTCTCCCATTCTACCACATCATGTACTCATGGACTGAGATCTAATGACTGTGGAGGCCATTTGAGCATAAACTTTTTTTTTTATGTTCAGGAAACTAGTTTGAGGTGATTTGTGACACGGCATGCTATCCTGATGAAAGCACCCATCAGAAGATGTGTACAATGTGAACATAACGGGATGAATATGGTCAACAACCATACTTAGGTAGGCTGTGGTATTTAAACAAGGCTCAGTTGGTAGTAAAGGGCCAAAAATGTACCAAGGAAATATTCTCCACACTATTACGTGAGCAACAGCCTGAACCGTTGATACAAGGAAGGATGTTTTCATGTTGTTTACACCAAATTCTGACTTTATCATTTGAATGTCGAAGCAGAAATTGAGACTCAACAGACCAGGCAGTGTTTTTCCAATCTTCTATTGACCAATTTTGTGTGTGGTCTTCTGCTGCTGTAGCCCATCTGTTTCAAAGTTTAATGAGCGGTTATTTAAGTTACTGTTGCCTTCCCATCAGCTTGAAGCTGTCTGGCCATTTTCCTCTGATCATTATTATACGACCTCCTATTAATAAAAATAAAAACAAAAGTCAGGAGAAAAAAGTTGCATACCTCAGTTCTTGAGCTCCGTAAGATTCACCAGTATGAATATATATCTTTCATGTTTTCAGTCAACCAGTCAGTTACAATAGCTGAGTGATTGATGTCTCTTTTCTCCGTTAGGGACTCCTGATACTGTATGCCACACAGGATCAGTGACAGTCACAGACTGACCTGTTGATCCTCACAGTCTTACACATTCCTCCGCACTGGGAGATTTGAACATTTGTGCATATATGTTATATGTAACTTGGATTTCTTTGTTCATATTGACCAATATCAAGTTTTTTTTCACTTCCCTCCCTCTTAGAACATATGGCATCAATTGTTTTTTGGCTTGATCCTCTCTTTAATCCTTCTTTTTGTGAGACAGAGCACAAAAATGGGAGAAAGAAAGATGGGAGTGTCAGCAAGAAGCACACGGCAGCTGCGGGTCATTAATCACTGTCATCACAGAGAGAGACGGAGGATGAAAGACATGGGAGCTGGAGCGCAGCAGACATGGCAGAAATCTCTCTGCAGAGATGAGATGAATCAGCCTATTCAGCGGCCTTTGCTTTGTTGTTGATATGAAGCTGTGACATCACATCCTGCTCAAGAGCAAATACTGAAGCGCTGGAGTCAGCGAAGCAGGAACATCCTGGTCAAAAGGGAGGAAAGTGAACGCATCACGCTCTGACCAACAAAAGCATATGGATTTTGCATTGAATTACTGCCAGTCTAGAATCTCCCAAAGGCCCTCAATACCTTGTGAAGACAGCAGAGTTATGGATCATGAAAATATTCAGACTCCAGTGGGAAAAGAAAAATATTTAAAAACCTGACACTGACATGTATGCTGACATGTAAAGCTAAAACACAGTAATATTTGGTCAAATCTAATCCTGTGACATCTTGCCATGAAAATAGTTCTTTGCAAATAAAAAGAAATAAACATGCTTTTTATTTGCAAAGAAATAAAAAGCATGGATAAACTGAAATGGCTAGTTAGCTGTTAGCCCGAACAATGGCAAAACTAACTGATGTATTTGATTTTTTTTTTTTGCTATGAATTAAAGCCTCAGTTTGATGCTCCCACTACCCTACCAGTTGTACATAAATAAAATAACAGTCCATTCTTTAATGATAATGGAAAAACTCAGCCTAAAATAAAGAACACAAATAAATTTGTTTTTGCTAAACGCTAACTAGCCTAGCTTAGATAACAACAAAACATATCCTTTCACAAAATATGAGAAATAATTGTGTTACCGTAGTGAGCTCCATAAAATCAATTATTAGTTTACACTAATTTGTCTTAAAACATAAAACCTTATTATACATTATTAAAAGAATGTATACTGCAGAGTAGCAATAACAGGTTTACAGATGTTTATGCAGTCTTTTAGACTACGTTTACACTACTCCGGATAAATTTGAAAACAGCGTTTTCATCTAAAAAAGCTCCGCGTCCACATTATCGTTTTCAATCGTTTCCGAAGAGTTGTTCATCCATACTGAAAACGCTTACGTTCCTGTACCACGCATGCGTGAAACGTAAGACGATTTGACCTACGTAATTTCTGTCTGCCATTTATTTACTTATTTACTTTACATTCCCTCTTCTTTGAAGAAAAGCTATCTGGAGCATGTACAAACTGATATTAATCTTTAATAGGGCTGTCAAAACTGAGAGCAAACAAAACAACTGCTGTACAATGCCGTCTGCCATCTTAGTTGAATTGGTCACATGACTGCATCACATGACTAAAATGCGTCATCGTTTCCGAAAGCCTCAGTTTTTGCAGTCCACACTGCGACATGAAAACGGCGTTTTCCACAATCTCCACCTTTGCCGGAGTTTTTAGAAAGAATCGTTTTCAGAGGCGACATCTCCGTTTGTGTGTAAACGAAAGGCGCAAACGAAGGGGAAAGTATACGTTTTTAAGGGAAAACCTATATGTGTAAACGGGGCCTTACTCTTCCAAGAGTTAGATTCCCAAATGTAACTGGATGCTGGCATTAAACACTTGACAGGCAATTAAAGCCCATTGCTATCTGCTAGACCTCACCTTCTGAATCAAGCTTCTTCACAGAGTTTATGCTGCTTTTGAGTTTGTGAACACTTTAAAGGACTCATCGGACAAATAATGTGACCTCATGAGTATTACATGCCACCCACAAAGTTTGTGCTTCAGTTTTGGTGAGTGAAGTTCTAGTGTTTTGTTAGTCTATTAGCACTAATTGTCATTTATCCGTTTATGGATACACCTCGCTCATCAAACAGTCTAGTGTTAGCACTCCACCCTTTCCTCTAAATATGCTAAAATCTGACTCCAGAAAAACAGCAAAACCAGTGGCTGACGCTACAGTGATTCCATTCAAGAAATTTGCCCAGACAAAAGCCATTTAAATTTCAAGTCAGAAATGTTTATTTTTATAAAGCTGACCATTTTAATGGTACAATAGTCTACAGGGAATGACTTGCCCTTGGAGTCGGCATCAAGGAACTTTAATTTTGTGGTATTTTTGCGTTGACTTAATCTTGTCTTTTCTCACGATATCCTTGTTATATAGGAAACCAAAAGCATTTTAGATAGCTGGGAGGCCTCCTAAGCTGTGGGTGGTTAGAGGAATGGCAGAAATAAGTGCTATTCCTACAGCTTTTATTTATGAAACAAAACAGTGGAAATGCATTTTCTTGTTTTGGGTCTTTTTAACACTGACATATTACTCCTGTTTTGTGGTTGAGCGGAGGAGCTCATCAATGTTTGATTAACAGCAGCTTGCAGGCTGAACTCGGTTACAGGTGGCACTGACAAGAAACTCGATCTGTGCCTTACAAAGTTGTGGGCAACCTGCATGTTGTTAGTGGCACCGAAGGCCAATTCAGCATCAAGCCTGACACTTACAGTAATGCTTACATGTTGTTTTGTCTTCTTCATCTACAGCTGAGCAGCTAATATGAAATCTTGCAGACAAAATGACATCAGCAGAGCATTTTATCCTGATGAAGATGTGTTTTGATCTTCAGGCAGAATGTGTTTTCATTTTTATTACTCGCATACCATGGAAATGTTACCAAGAGAGCTAATGTGGGTTGTTGTTTCAGACTAACGTCTGGTAGTTAGCGTGACCGTCTGGTCTGGTCTGCCACAAGGCTAACATGTATGAAATAGAAATTTCAGTGATTTAATTTTTATTTTCATCTCAAAGAAAACACAGGGCAAATGATTTAGAGAACTGATATGTATGCACTAACCAAAAAATTAAATAACATTTCAGTTGAATTAAATTATATTAATTATTATAAACGACCTAGAGGAAATGGAGAAGGAGAAAGGAAAAGCTGAGGAATGAGCATGACGGTAACATCTCTCTCTTGCGCACATTTCATACCATGGCTCTGGCCTGCTGCATTGCAGTTAACTCATAAATATGAACCAGATACTTGAAATCAGGATTCTTTATTTTTCTGACATCCCGAAAATCTATAATATCCCTTTGCTTTAAAACTGTAATGACCAGATTGCATGTTCTGTATATATTTTTCTAGCCTCAGGTTAAGATGTTATGGTTAGGAAAAAAAAAAAAAGTTAAGAGTATGATGAATGTGTTCTGGCTAAAGGAAAGTGGGTGGTCTACATCTGTCAGCGCTGCTATTAGAGCAGACAGCAGAGTTACAGGCCAATAAGCCTCACTATCATCACCATCATCAGCAGCAGATCTCCTTACAACAGCTCTCAGCTGTCCACATCACAGCCTTGACAGTCCAAACATGTACTTACTTAGAGAGCTCCAGAGCTGAATGTTTTGCATTAAAAGACCAGCCTGTGTTACTGTATGTACTCAAAATACCAGTTCAACCAAATTATAAAAACATTTTCTCGCTTGTTTTGTTGTAGAATACCATGTAGATAGTTTTGGTAGACTCTGCCAATCCAACTAAATATACTGGATGCCAGGGTAATATTTATATTGTTCTTGGTGCTTAGAACATGAATAGCTAATTATGAAGTTTACTAGTTATTCACTATGATAAATCATCATTTAGTTATTTACATTACTATGCAAAAGTCTCAAACCACGCCTATTTTGCCTCCAAGGAACCAGACCTTCTTGTAACTTTTTTTAAAGTTCTCCAGACTTTCTGAAGGCCTTTGAACGTTTTTCTATGGACACTGGGTGCTTTTTCACTCATTTTCAGTCCACTTTTACCTGACTATTTTAGAGGAATTTTATTCCTCTCAAAGACAATAAACAGAACTTAAAAGTCACGTCTTTAAGAAATAGGAACAAATCCAGCAAGGACGTGACACAGGACCTGAGAGATGCTTCTGACCCTTCAGTTGATTCAGCTACTGTTGGCTGAAGCATCATCACAAATCGTCTCAGTGGAAGGGTGGCTGTCAGGAGGGGATTGTTAAGGAACGAAAACAGGGAGAAAAGGCTGGAGTACGCCAAATTACACAAGAACTGGACAGAAAATCAGTGGCAACAGAGCTTATGTAGGGATGACTCCAGTTTTAAAGTTTTTTTTGGTTTAAATCACCATCACAGTTGGGGCTCTGTTGTGATTTAGGGCTGCATTTCATCCAGTGGTATTGGGGATCTTGTCAAAATTAATGCAATCCGGTTTTTAAGTCTGACATCATTAGCCGTGTCTGGGCCCAAACTCCGCTGCAGGTCCCTAAGTCAAACGAACACTGCGGCATCACTGAGAGTTGAAAAACTGTCTAAATTCTTTCATCTGTAATAACATGATCAGTGTGGCTGCTCTACCATGTGTAACAATTAAGTTTAACATCCAGGCATCCATGAAAACAGAATTTATGAAATTTAACGGCATTAGAAGTTAGCAGGGAGGTAGCTTACTAGTTTCCATCTAAATATTATATACCATGTTCTGACTGAGAGATTTCTGAAAAAAATTAAAGCGTACAGCTCTGCTGTCACTTCTGACATAAATGAAGACAGGAAACTAAACAGCAGTGACGTTTTGTAGGGTTACTGAAGTTTGGCTAGCTGGTATATAATGATGTGCTACGTGATGGCTAGCGACACAGCTGTGTTAGCATAATATAAACATACTGAAGCTGGAGGATGAACGCTAACGCAAGGGTTCCCAATGGTTAGGGACAAATGCAATTGCATGGCAGGATGCTGTAAACGGGCCAAACTTCAGTCAGGAGAACAACTGAGATAATCCATCCACAATACGAGGTTAGTCATTAATATACTGCTGCATGGAAAGCATCTCATTTACAACAGCTTAAGTTTTTTTTTTTTTTAGCACGACAATGATCCAAAATATACTGCCAGTGTAGTAAAAGCATACCTGGATAGAAAAACGCACAATGGAACACTATCAGCCATGGATTGGCCTCCCCTCAACATTACTGAAGCAGTGTGGGATCGTCTTAGTAAATGGAACAAAAAGAGAGCCAACATCTGTAGAAGAGCTTTGAATGTCCTTCAAGAAGCCTGGAGAACTATTCCTGAAGACTACTTAAAGTAAAGACAAGGAAGTTTGCCTACGCAAGTTCAAGCTGTGTTGAAGAATAAAGGTGGTCGTACCATATATTGACTTTGAAGCCATTTCGATTGAACAAACTATTTTTGACTTAAACACTGTATTTGCATTTAAGTTAGCATATGTTTAAACAAATCTCTGCACCTATTTCCCATTTTACTAGAAAATATAAAGAAAATGAGGGGAGTCTCGAGACTTTTGCACAACACTTATATTACATAAAGACATACAGACCAAAATGATATTTTCTAGAGGGAATAACGAACATTTTCAAGCCCTATGTCTTGAAAATTAATTAAATGTGTAAAGTCAGTTCCTCTAGCACCCAGTAAACTAAATGGTCTGCCAGTTTTAAAGCTAGTAAGAAGTTTATCCACTTTGTATGTTAAAAATTTGGAAAACAGTCCTTAAGCTTAAACTGTGCTTCTTGTTTCTTCCCACAGACTGCACATAAAAAGTGGATACAGCCCTGTCTCTTTGGGTAGCAATCTGTAAATCACACCTAATATTCTGGCTTATTATCCTTTTGACTCCCACACCATGTTCTTTCGCAGCATCTTCTCCCTGCTCCTCCTTGTTTACCTGTGTTTTCCTGGAGCTGTGACGCTTGTCTAGTGGAATTTTTATGAGAGATTTACTGGAGCAATATGAGCCTGGGTGTTATAATTACTGAGCTAAGCAGGATAGCTGCTATCAAAACAATGTGATGCTGGTTTGTAGTGCTGATTCATGACTATGAAAACCCAAGACACACACGCACACACACACACTTAGACGGCAGTTGTGGAAAATGCAGGCAACACTTTGTTATCCTTGAGATTGGGGAGGAGAATAATGAGGTCACCTCTGAGCCAACTCTGCTGTGTTACATTAATGAGGTTGCTGTCTGGCACACTGGCCAACCACAAGGACACACACACACACACACACGCACAGTAGATCACCTAGCATTATCTGTGCTCTGTCATTTGGCCTGGCACCCATACAGAGCTGAAGAAAGAGAGTGTAGCAGAGCATGGAGCAGACTGCACCGCTGCTCTATTTCTCTTTCCAGCTTATGTTAGACACTCTGACAACGCAGCATTGATTTATGACTCCTGCAAACACACACAGCCAGCAGACATAGCCAGCGTGCGCGTCCGTGTGTGTTTTGAACTCATGTGATTGATTATCCTGTCTGTCTTGTCTGTGGCATTTTTTGAAATGTAATCTCTTTGAACAGCATGGAAGGTTTTGAGACCCCAGAGACTCCCCATACCCCACCCTCCCCCGCAGCCCCCTGCCATGTCTGTCCAGGCTCTTGGTGTATCCTCGCTCATATTGTATTTTGCATACCTTCGCTCAGGCTTCCTACGAAATTGAATTCCCTCTCTTCACATGAAACCCTCCCTGGGATTAAACTGTCACTGTGTGATTTACTGTATCCTTGCTATAAACAGCGTCACCCCTCTGTGATTGATGCGCCGGCCAAATGTTTTGTGCAGAGCCCATTGTCACGCCAGCTGACATTTGATTTTGCTTACTGCGCATTGACAACAGAACTTAACACCGTGGAGGATGTTTGCTAGTTGGTGACGAGGAATTTTTGGGAGGCAGGAAAAAAAGGAACAGTTCAACTACCAGTCTTTTAGTCCAGGACATGAAGCTGTGGATTCCAAAGTGTGATAAGCATCTGATAATTGTGCAGACTTTTGAATACCTTATTATTTTTAGGACTATGAAAGCACATTAACCTATTTCATGATCATTTTTTGCTTCCTAGATGTGTACATATGAGAAACAAACACAAAATAGCCTTGCATTCTCCAAAATTTATATCATTTCCTCCCCTCACCCCCAACTGGTCACAGCAGATAGCCGCCCCTCCCTGAGCCTGGTTCTGCTGGAGATTTCTTCCTGTTAAAAGGGAGTTTTTCCTTCCCACTGTCACCAAAGCGCTTACAAATAGGGGGTCATATGATTGTTGGGGTTTTCTCTGTTGTTGTAGGGTCTTTACCTTACAACATAAAGTGCCTTGAGACAACTGTTGTTGTGATTTGATGCTATATAAATAAAACTGAATTGAAATTAATTAAATTTCCTATGCTCTAACTTTTTATTTTAACTTATGATTGACTGAACCAGGGGTGTCAAACATAAGGCCAAAGAATGTGAAGACGGGCATATATTTTTGACTTTTAACTGTATTTTCATTTGTTTTACAGCTTTTCCTCCTGATAAAGACCTCTCCCACAGCCACACCAAAGTAATTAATTTTTCCAAAATCAATTTTGTTTTTACACTAAATTCACACTAAAAACAAAAATCCAGGACGTTTTCTGTTAACTTTCAGTTTTATAATTACAGGACAATTTAGGCAATAAGCTACCGGAACTTTTCTGTAATTTTATACATTAATTTCTTACAATGTAAGCCCCAAGAGTTGTGCTGATAGATTAATTTACTACATCAGCATTTCTCTATCATCTAGAAAAACGACCAACTGTTTTTCTGTCATACTGTCTTTTTTTATAGTAAGATATTTGGGGGATTAAAAGTGCGGTTAAACTCCTTTACAGTGACAGGAAGTTGACTTTCACTGGTCTGGCCCAGTGAAAATTAAAGTGAGCTGTATGTGGCCCACAATGTAAAATGACTTGGACTAAACCACTGGCTTTTTCAAATGTTATTTTTTATTTTCTGCTTCCTGTGGCATCAAACTGCAAAACTGCCACTATTCCACATCTCAGTTACTGCCACCGATGGCAACGATGGCTACGACTATACCAAAACAACACAAAAGTCATAATAAATTGAAATGATCCTTTAAAGCTTCCGCTCTGATGCAATCCCAACAGTGACAGCGTCTCATTTTTCTTCCTGTGTTCATGTGTGTGTATGCCGCTATGTAGCGGATGATAAATGAGCACAGCAGATCCTGAGAGACCTCGCAGAGGAAAGAATAATGGGTATTTAAGCACACTTGTAAATTACCAACACATTTGTCTTAGGCTGTCCCCTTAGGGATGTCTTACAGCACAGCACACAAAGTATATAAAGCTCACATACATCTGTTCCACATAGCCTTATTGGATCTGCTGCTATCACTTAAATACAAACTGTCACGCCGTGTACCATAATTCACACTTTGACAAAGCGCATAAAGCAGTCTTTGCACCTGCATGCATGTGTGTATATGATAGAGCCTGCCTCAGCAGGTGTGCAGCAGGTCACGCAGAGTGCACACCGATGTTTATCTCTAAGTACCACAGACAGGCATGCCGGACCGCCTGGTGGGAAAATGGGATTACAGCTATCTGTTCCTCTGCGTCGTGCTGTGCACCAAGGCTGTGAATTTTGCAGTTACATATTTCCATCAGCTGTGCACATACTGCCTGCCACTTAGCTATACGCAGAGGTATTTGACCCAGCGAAAAGGTTGCTCACGTGACTGAAGGAAGCTATCGATCACCATGAAATGTTTGTTTGTTTAGTGACAGCTTTATTATTTTTATTCATAATGGATCTGAAGATAAACAGGACCCAACTTCTCTGTTCTGAACTTGATGACTTTGCTTTGACTTCTCGGTGGACTGCAAAGCTCAGGCTTGTTTTGAGCAGTCTGCCAAAGTTGGGATCACAGCGCACAGCTTTGTGTTCTTTCAGCCGTGACCTGCTGAATGGCTTCCAGAGAAGCTGTAGTCCGCCGATTCATCATAGTCCTTCATAAACAGCCATTAATGTTAATGACAGGTGTCGTGACATGTTTACGGCAGCATTATGTCTGCTTTACAAGACCGCTGTCAAGTCAGGTTTTACAGTCATGGCACTGGAAGGCAGCGAGGGGATGCCTGGCAGCACGGCACTGGGATGTTACTCAAACACACTCGCAAATAAAACGAGAGCACAGTGTTTGGCAGGTAAGTCGGTCTGTTTGACAGGGATAGCCATCAAACCTTCTCATTAAACTCTCTGGATCCAGGCTCCCTTGCCCCTGAGAGTTTTTATAGGAAAATCACTATTCTCAATTTGCTGGCTTTTATAAAAGTGTGTCCCAGGTAGTGGTTGTGGATTCTGGTGAGGTTTAACCACAGAGCCCACCCCTCCCTTCCCTCCTGCTTTATGGCATGCTGTAAAGCTGCTGGCAGGCCGACAGTGGCAGTATCTTTTTATCCGGCTGCTAATTTAAGGAAAGGGATTAAGGTTGTAAATAACACTCACGGCGTTGGTTTTTTCCTATTTGCTGATGATGAGAAAGGGTTTGGTTTGAGGCATGTGCCTCATACAAAATGTTTTAGCAGTTTTCTTATTTTACGCTAGTTGTGTGTCTCTTTAACGTTTTACAAGTGGTTAAATAGCCATGCATAATTGATTTAAATGTTTATTTATATATTTATCTATTGGTGTCACTTGAAATAGTATCCCATAAAGGCTTTTTGCTTCATTTAAAGTTTGTAATTAGCACATTAATAATGCTTTCTAAATTAGTAATAAGCCATGATAATAAAGCTCTTTGATGTACTAGGTTGATAAAAATAACATTGCCATGTGACCACTGCTTCCTTTCTGTGGTAAAACATATTTATAAACAACTCATCAGCCACATGCTTTCATTAGTATTTTCATTAGAATGACAGCAGTAGTTATTATATAGCTTACACTTGACTCTTTTCCTGAGGTAAAGGCAGAAGTAGCATAAAAGTGAAATGCTGTGATAGGAAAGTCTGGTTAGATGGCTAAAAACACCCGACACAGTTGTACAAACAGGTTATGTTGATAGTTGTCAAATATTTGAGTGAAAACCTGGATGATCCAGTTCACACATCTAAGGAATTTATTAAACTACCTAAAAACAGGACTATGCCTTATACCCCTCTCTTACACCCCTCCTGTAAACCCAACCCTACTGAGACTGTGTTGGCAACCCAGGTACCTAAAATGAATGAACCAAACATCAATGAGTTGCAAGTCAATTATGTGATCATTTGTAGAGGAATGATTTTATTTTCAGTCAGAATTTAGAATTTATCAGTGTATAGAATATACATGTATAGACATATTTAGTTTTTTAGGTATAAAGAAAAAATATAATTTACACATCTTTATTAATGGCAGAATGATTTATTTACTTCAAAGGATTCAGAAATAATGCTTTAAAGATGACCTGTCTTGAAATAGGTCATCCTTGAGTTGAAACAGTAGCTGTGTGTCAGTAGAGCCTGAACCTGTGCTGCATCCCCCGAACCGCGCCCTAGCAGGCACTTTACAAACAAATGTAAGCAGTTTTATTGATAGGGTAATCCCAGACTGATTAATGGCCCAATAATCAGCCGTAACCCGCAATAAATCAGCCGCTGATCAATACTGCTTGTGCTCTGCAGCCGTGGCCAGATCATTACCATGTCACCGTATATCTACCATTAGCACAGGAAGGCTGAGTGCTAGAGGGAGGAAGAGGAGTGGAAGAAAAAGTGCTTCCTTTCTAATGTGTTAGAAATGGGATTGATAGAGAGGTCATTTTTTTGATTTCATTTGTCTGCTTGGTCGCCTCCCTCCCCCTCTCCTTCTTCTTCTCAATGTGATTAATGACTGTACAGCAAAGGCAGTGATAAAGATGGAGAGGGTAGAGCAGGATGTTAAATTATGATAATGACAGTGCAATTAATGACACTGAGAGACATTATTCTTAAGCCTTTTGGCATATCACAGCTGCCAGGAATGCTGAAGATGTACAGTGACCTCATGCTAATATTACTACCAAGAATGATGATTATTTGACCGTCTGAAAATGAAAAAAAAAAACCCAAAACCTTTTTTACAGGTGCGGACCTGTACGTAGTGTTACGGAAGTGTATAGATAAGTGTTTGACCAGCATTTTCTAAGTCTGTTACTTTGCACTGTTTAGCCAATGTATATTGCACCAATACAATTTGTGAATATAACTTGCTAACCAGGCTAGTGTTAGATGTTAAATTAGCCCTCCACCCTGTCATCAATATAAAATTACTTCGAAGTAAAAAAACCCCAAAAACCCCAGCATCTTAGTGGCCAGAATGTTAGGGTTGTTTAGAGCGTCCATGGGTGATGCCACTATGACTAAATGCAATGTTTTTGCGGTATATGGTTTGTTATTGTGCTCTAGCAACTGAGCTTACAAGCTAGAAAGCTAGTAGCAGTGAAGGATTACTGTACTTAACAATCTGAAGAAGGCTAAAAAAAAGCTACGCATTTCTAGAAATTTCAACAGTTTATTATTATTTCTTATAGTCATTAGCACTTCTTGTCAATAACATGTTACACCAGTATTATTTGTCCTACTGTTCGACATTTTATTACCTTATTCGGGTTTCAACATTCGCAGTTGAAACATGCTCTATGCTTTGTGTTCTGTTGATAGACTGGTGCGGTACATGTTAGCCTAACCCAAGCAGGATTGTGGGGAAGAATTCATGTTTTAATGAAACAGAAATTGTAAAGCATTGTGCATTAATATTAATAGAGCGCCACATAATAACTGCTGTAAGACAGCAAAATGTTTTGCACCAATTGCCCAGCATGCCATCCATCTCATCATCCTTTGGCATTTTTTATTGTCTTCTGATTGATTTAGACTGGACCTTTTTAATGTGTCTCCAAGCTGTGTAGACATGAGCCTTCTGCTTTTTCACTCTAAATGTTGTTCAACCTTTCACTTACAATTGCCAATAAAGGAATTATGGTAGGTAAGCTAGGATAACACACCAGTACAGCCTTTAGTTAAATCTTGTTTGTTCTTAGAGTTAATTCATGATTACCTTGAACAGCAACAAGCTGTCACTGACATGAAATAGTTGATGTGTGCATGCTTTTTCTGCCCAGTAAAATATGGGCACAAGAATTTGGAGTGAAGAGCCTAACCCTGACCCTTCTTAATAAAAACAGGATGTTGAAGAATGTTGAATATAATAAAACATGAAATCCATACCCCACACAAAATGTGAATCTAGTTTTGACATTTGCTTGGTTTACCACAGAAAGCCTCAGGTTTCATTCAGAAGTGAAGTGAGCTGAGGCCTTGTCAGGTCTGGTCTCTCTTGTACTAACACATGAGCATGATCACAGCAAAATAAAAATGAGACAATTAGCCTTGCTGTCATACAGTTTAACCAGCGTCTGTGGATTATTCATGAACAATGTGTCATTTTACAATCAGCTCTGTTGGCTTCAAGCAGAGGAGCAGAGGAGACCAGCTGAAATAGATGCACCACATTCGAATGAAGTGTCCCTTGAAATCAGAGATGAGATTAGAGGTCAGAATTTGGTCAAAGCGCATCCCATATCCATAGCAGAGCCGTTTGCTGTGACAGATGAAGAGAAGCAGTGGAAAGGGAGGGTCACCAAACAAGGGAGAGAAGGATCAAATCAACTAAGCGAACAGAGGAGAAGATAGGCCAGGGCAAAAAGGAAGTGAAGATGACAAGGTGCAGAGGAAGAGCATGTGGGGAGATAAGATAGTGCAGACACAAAAAGGAAGGGGAGGACGGAGAAGAAGAAAGGTAATTTGAGAGAGAGGGAGAGTAGTAGAAGAGGTTGAGGCAAGGCTGACAGTGGGCCATTCATCCTCCATGCTAGAAGAGACAAACTGCTGGCAGAGGAAGACAGGCCCCATAAATCACTTGGCAGCACACACACATACACACAGTAAAACACATTCATGGCCACACAAGCACAGAAATCCACATGTGAACAGAAAACTCACATCTCCTACAGCTTATTTCAACCACATCTGTCTCTTTTTTCTTCCTGACCATCTGTGTGTCTCTCTGGTACAGTGGTGGAAGAAACTCAGTGCTTAAGTGTGGTTCTGAGATACTTCATTTGAGTAAAATAGAGCACTGCAAATCAGAGAAAGCTGCACTTTTCATTCAAATGCACGTAACAGCTATTTTAGCCTATTGCGGCATTTTGTATATGAAGGTTAAATGAGTATTTAATTTTTTTCTTGTTCGGCATTTAAAACCACAATTACTTTTGGTTTACATATTTCAAAATTGTTTCTTGATTATATTAATACAAAAAACAAACAAATCCCCAAATATTGATATCAACATATCCAATTTTACTTAATCCGGTTCATATACTTAGACAAAATGCAATTATATTGAATTTAAGTATAAAAGTTAATTTTGGAAGCTGTAAATACAGATGGCCAAAAAGAGGATTTAAAAGAGTAAAGTTTAGCCAGCTAGCTGTTTGCTCTTCACATTAGAGTTGTAACAGTCATATTCTCTCAGATTCTTACCCTGTTTTCCTCAACAATACTTTTGTTTCTGTATCGAATAAGATACGATTTTAAATTTTTCATTCTGATTTTAAATTACTACTTGTTTATAGTTTTTATCATACTTTTGCTTAAGTAAAGGCTTGTAATAATTCTCCCAGCACTGCTTTGGTAGCTCTATTTCTGTTATAATGTAGGAGTGTGTGGGGGAAAAAAGAAGCTGCAAATATTCCTGTAACCTTTTGGATTTTCCGCTCACAGTCCAGTAATACTTAACTGGTGGTGATGTGGCCAGGCCGTTCTTCCCTTCTGTCTCTCTGCGGCCAGTGCTTGCAGCTCTCTGACTGATGGACTTGGTCTCTGTGGATTCTGTCACTCACAAACCTCCCGCTTTCCTCCCCCGCCCAGTGAGGGTGAGGAGTGCCAGTTCCTCTTCGCCCAGCCCTGACCTCTGCACTGACACGCATGGCGTGTTTTGACAACGGGCCACACGCTGACCACAGCTGCTGGGCAGGTCAGGGAGTGGCTGCTCTTATGTTTTCACTGGAGGACATTCATTTTGTTGTTATTACAGTAATTAAGGTCAGACATTTTAGGCACAATTAATGACACAGGGTGAGGAAGTGAGCACAATGACTTCAAGAACTTAATCTGTGGCTGATATATTAAAAAAAATGGGCTTGTAACCTTTCAAAGAATCAAACTGTTAAAGAAATGAATAATACCTCACAGAATATTGTCATCAGATCCTGAGTGTGGTGGTGCAGGGAGGTAAGGGGATCAAAGGAGTGGTTGAAATGACACAAAAAAACCCTTTTAGAATGCATTTAAGACTTTGGAAATGCACCATGCCCTTTATTTCCCTAAGTTTGAGTTTTGAGTGTAAATCGGCCATATTTATTACTACTAAAAGTAAAATCTAATTTTATAAAACTGCAAGTTCACAAAAATTTGCAAATGTTTGTATATTATTATGTATTTGGGTTTATTATTTCATATAAATACTTATAAATACTCATAAGCGATCATGTCAAGAATGTAGTTTTTTTTATACATCTACTAGGCAGTGACGAATATTAGCATTCATCTTTCTATTATTAATTAGCTTTTTTTCATCTTTATTATAATAGGAACAGTCAAGAGAGTAAGTTAAAGAAACACAGCAAATAGGCTTCGGTGGCTTCAAATCTGTTTAACCCAGTGAGCTAAACGCTATTCTAAGGTTAGCATTCACCCTGACAGGTTTAAACTAAAACATTTCTTTTGCTACCAAAATGCAAAAAGGACTGCAGCACTATTAAAAGCAAAAAAAATGTAAATACCTCCAGTAAAATAATTAGTGTTAGATCCAAGCATCCTTTAAAAAGATGCTGCACGAGGTTTAGAGGTTTACAAGTTAGGAGCAACTAAAATTTAAAGATGATACCGATGTTTTCAAAACAAAAACAAAACCCTACAATTCTGGTATATCATTGAACATAAAAAAAGAAACAAAAGTATTTCCAACATTTGGGTGGTTGGACTCAGAGCCTTTAGTTGTTCTGCCCCAAGACTTTGGAATGCACTTCCACCAGATCTTCGGACCATAAACTCTCTCGCTACTTTTAAATCACGCCTTAAAACTCATCTATTCAAAACTGCATACCCTTCACCATGATTCCATCTTAGTCTTTTATACCTTGCTTAGCTTTTTAACTTGCGTTTATACTTTTCATGCTTGCTTGTTCTTTTTTTGTTGCTTTTTTCATTTACACAATGTTAAATTTTAGTTTTCTAGATTTTACTATATTGCATTATTGCTACTTTTATTGTATTACTGTAAGGTGGCCTTGAGGGTCTAAAAGGCGCCTATAAATACAATGTATTATTATTATTATTATTATTAATGAAGTGATGCTAGTTGATTTATATTGATTTGCTATCTTGTGGCTAGCTACAGCATTACCATTAAGCAAATATAAGAATGTTAGCACAGGAAAGATGTTAAATAAGGATTCAGTTGTTCCTAATAAAAGTATGTGTTGCGTTCTCCCAACCAGCAGAGACAAATACCATCATAAGGGCAGAAAAAACCCCCACAGAATAAAACTCTGACAAAGATTTTTAGATTGTTAGTCAGTCACATGTTGTTGGGGTGGTTTGTTGTGGTGAATTGTTTTCCATGAAAAACTCATGATCCTAAGCTTGATCTTAGTTGGCAAGGAAATTAGGAAATAATTAGTAAATAATTTTTTTGAAGCATTAAAGTATTTGGTGTCGGAACACTGTGAACCCATTAAAACAACTTGTGAGCTTTAAAAACTTCGCTGGAGGATATGCTACACATGAATAGAACAAATTAAAAGCTGTAGATGCCTATAATGATATCTGAACAGTTTCTGGAGCTTGTGCCTATTCAAAAGAATAACCAACAAAAACAAAAAACCACAGGACAAAGAAAAAGAGCAGAGTCTGGAAACAGGGTTATGCAAAACCAACCTGAATTTCCTGAAAGAAGAGAACATAACAAGGGCTCTCTTTCTTTGTAACAGTATACAATAAATCATTAGTATGACACAGGTCATATGTAACCCTAAACACAACTCTTTAGGCATCAGTGAAGACAGGGAATTATATTACCAATGTTACAGAAGAGAAACCATAGAGGATGATATAAAAAAACATGTGAAAGGAATGATGGTAAAATGTAAGAGAAGTTAGAAACGCTGCAAAGATATATTTCCCTATAATTAAACAAACAGCATCTCAAGAGACCAAACAACAAACAGCATAATTATGCAAAACATCGAAATCCCATTAATACCTCAGGGCATTTTATATACAGTAGTCCCATGAATTCAGTTTCATGTGATCTATCTTTGCCTTTCAACTAAATGTGCATGCAGCCTATTTTTAAACACCCCAAGTAAAGCTGTACTAAGAAAATATATATGCCTATTACGTGATGTGTAATATATCCAGTGTATTAAAAGCTTTACAATGATGAATATAATTAAATAATTTCCAACCACATCATTTTACAGTCAGCTTTTCAGTGCCCCCTTTCTTGCTTTTTCTTTAACTTGTTTTCCTTCCTTCGCTTTCTTCTTCTGTGTGGGCCAGCAATTTGCCTCTTCAACTTCAACACAGTTGCTGCAGACTTGTCGACTGCACATCCACATCTGCATACCTTTTTTTGTTGTGGTTATTTCGGTTACTGTCGCCTGTCTATCACCTCAAAACAGCCATTCTCTTCTGACCTCTGGCATCAACAACACATTTTTGCCCAGAGAACTGGATTTTTGTTCTTTTCCAGACCATCCTCTGTAAAGGAGATGGTTGTGTGGGAAAATCCCAGCAGATCAGCAGTTTTGAAATGCTCAGACAAACCCATCTGCCACTAACAACCATGCCACATTCAAAGTCACTTAAATCACCTTTCTCCCCCATTTCTGATGCTCGGTTTGATCTTAAGCAGGTCATCTTGACCATATCTATACACACCTGAATGCACTGAACTGCAACTATATGATTTTTCCATTGGATATTTGCATTAATGAGCAACTGAACATTAGTACCTACGTTTTGTTTTGTTTTTTTCAGTGGAAGATGTCACCACCTTCTCAGGTTGCAGATGAGGCCTAGAATTACTAGCAGGGCAAATTAGTGTGAGGCCTCAATTGGGGAAAAAAAGTGCCAATGGGAGTAGAAAGTTCTGCGGGTAATCTATCAACAGTACACAAATGTATGAACACAGATGAAGCCAGCTCATTTCAGTAATGATGACTATTGCAATCTAACAAGCGCACTGTAGATTATGGGTACAATTAAGTAGGAATGATAAGAGGATGAATAATCTAGCAACAAGTGGAGATTGTTACAAACACAATACAGGTGTTTGTGTCAGGAAAAAAAGAAGTAAGTTCAGATCAAGGCGAGGCAGGGAGAGATAAATGATAGAATATTGATATAATAGATAGATTTATCGTCAGGCAGAAATTTCAAAGGATAGGATCTTGGAAAATAGGGTTAGTGAAAACCTTAAATCTGTCAATAAAGGTACTGGCATCTTAACGACTCATAAAACTAGTTGTTTTTAAAATAGATTGTCATGAAACAACCTCTATGACATTATGTCCAAAACTATTTTATATTGTGTTGAAGAGATGTCACCAGAAGTTGAACTAGGTCCTGGGCTGTACCGTCATGTAATTTCAGCTTGTATCATACACTTGGTATAGAGACTCAAACTAATTGTGAAAGCACTAAAAAGACATTGTGGTCTAGATTCTTAAGATGGAGAAAAGTGCTCATATTACAGCCACAAAATCTGTGGAAAAAAATCAGATCAGTCATTTAAAATGTGCAGCAAATGGTCTCTGACTGATTTGTTGTTTGCTGTCAAACACTGAGTTGATTTAAGCTTTTGGTTTATTAGTTTCTTAACACCTCGCCAACCAATGGTAAACAGGAGAGTCGCTGTGATTGTTTGCCAGTACAGTCACCACCAATTACAGGCCTCAAAAGGAGAGGCATTAATCAAATTCTTAGTACAGTGGCAGACATCAGATTGCAGAAGGCTGCAAAACAAATATGTCACTGTCAGTGAGACCATACAGCAGGCATTTAGGAGATTGCATTAAGTTGATGGCTCAGCTGAATAGCAAACTAAGCTAATGTGGAACAGGGCCTCTGGAAACTATTTGCTCAAGATGGTGGGAGGTGGAGGGTAAGAGTGGAGGAGTGAAGCTGCCTTCCTTCATTTTTTATCTCTTCTTAATTCTTTCTATTTTTCCACCTTTTGTCTTTTTTTTTTATATTTAAGCCGACAGGCTGAACTGAAGGGCGTGGGATGGCCAGTGGAGGAATAAGGATGAGAGAACAGTGAGAGAAGGGAGGAGACAGATGAAATGAGATAAAAATGAGCTGCAATGAAAGAAACAAGAGTGGAAAAATGCCTGTGGAGGAGAGAAAACAAAGAGTGGGACACTGGAAATGAAAGAGTTCCCCTTATTGGATCAGTGTTTGTGTTTCCAGAGAAATGAAGAGGTGGTCTTTGCTGTCTTGGAGCACAGACTGTATTAAATTAGTGTTTTGGCACAAGAATTTTGAGTACATTTGTGGCTACATATCCAAATATGACTATGGCAATTGTGCTTGAAAAGTGATTGAAAAGCATTGCCACTGTTGCCTTCTACCTGCGTAGCACAACCAAGCAGATCTGGCATTTCCATAACAAATCATAATACAGAGCACTTTCAGTAGGTATGGCCATGATTTTCAAATATTCAAATAGTCATCAAGTTTTTAAAAATGTAGCAGTTTATGAGACTTTTTAAATACTGAAATACATACAGTTCTCTTATTTTTTATTGATGTTTGGTATTATGCAATGTGCTACTAAACATATACACATATAAAAATAGGCTGGAGGAGTTGGAACTATAGGTTCTAGATAAAACAGTACAGAGCCAGCAAATACTACCATTAGTACTGTTTTAGCTGTTCACCTGATATCTGTCAACTTATTTTAGCTACTTGGCAAACATTTTGACTCTAAATATTAAAGTATTTTAGAGACGCTATATCTGCGTTTGAATTCTGTTAAGTACACAAACAGTTTGCTCTGATTGTTTAGCAGATCAGATTATACTGATAGACAGTATTCTTGGTGATCAGAGATAGCTTGCCAGTCAAGGCAATTTATGCCTCATTTCCCCATGAAATGAAATGAATATTATCATTATCGTGAGATTCATAATAAATGGAATCTGTTCCTCTATATACTGTATTTCATCTTGCAACCAACACTTGCAACACAAACACGTTTGGGCGTATGCGGGGACGGACACACAGATGCTCAGATATCTGCATGGTTTCAAATGAAATGCGTATGTGTGGCGCAGCTACACTGGTCCATCATTAGTTTAATAAAACTAAAGGCCTGTTAATTTAGTAAAACTGTAGGTCCAAGCAAATAAGTAAAGAGCCCCAAATTATATAACTTAATGCTGTTTTAGTTGTTCAGCTTACATCCATCTACTTACTTTAACTCCTGGTTGGCTCAAGTAGCCAAAGCAGGCACCATTCGCATGCTCAGGATAAGAGAAAAGAAGCCCAGAAAATGCAAGTGAAGCAATGGTAACTTACTAGATGTGAAAAGAGAAAAAAGAGAAAATTATTCAAGAACATGATGAGCATGTGTGCAGCTATGGTATGACTAAATTGTCTTGATTTATTTAACTGCTTTTCCTTTTTTCCTCATCAAAATAAACGGCAAGTCCTCTGTTTTTTTCCTGCCTGTTCTGAGTTCTTTATACATTCATACAATTAAATATACACTGTCCTCAACATGCACATACAAACACATATGTAACTTCAACCCCCAGCAATATAGGATTACCTAGTATAACACCTACGATCAAAACGATCTTATCAATGTCTGTCCGATCTTTTAGATTTTTTGTAATTTTTGTCTTTTCCTTTTCTTTCCCCACACATTGTGCTTTTATTGTTGGAGAAGAACATCTTTACCTTTCTTCTATCTCTAGCTGGTCTTGAAGCTGTGTGGGACTGTTCCAAAACTGGTCCAATATCTGCTAAAATCTGTAGAGTCAGAGCTCTTCCTTGTTGCTAAAATGCATTTGTAACAGCTAATGAAGCCTCAAGATACCTGAAGACTTTGCTACTCCTGTGTCAAGCTGACCTCACTGAATGAAAGGCTCCATATTGTCATATTCAGTCCCCATGTAATCTTTCAGTTATCTTTTGCACACAATGACTGTATTCTGTAACCATGGCAGATAGATAACTTGATTTTATAAATATTCTAGTTTTACAATCCCTCTTTGTCATTAAAACATGCAGACTGCTGTCATCCTGTCCATACTGTTGTTTGGCACCTTTGCAAAGGTAAATAATAAAACCTGGTTGTGTGCACCACAGTTTATTTCAGATATCCACAACACAACTTAACAGGCCCTCTGCACTTAGAGCTCAGTAACTTTTCACTGATGAAATGTAACTGTAACTAAATTAAGTCCGTATCAGTGGTATCAACTTGATGACATATTAGTACGGACGTCATTGGATGAGTCAAAATGGGAGTTTATGGATCAATAGCTGTCACAGCTCAGGAGTCCTATGATCTGTAAAGCTGCCTGCTTAAAAAGATTATGACTGCAGTGTGGGTGTTGGGTTTCTGTGGTTATACAGTGTGAGAGTGTGTGCATGAAAAAGAATAAATTACAGGGTAATGATATTAAAAGCACAAAGTCGTTAAGATGCCAAGTTAAGACACAATAAATCCAGTCATGGCTTCTACAGCCTATCCCCACACAGGGTAATTAAATTAGATTTATAAGCCATATTACATCAGTGCAAGATACTTCATCCACCCTCAACTCCTGCACCGTCCCTCCATTCTGCTCTGCTTTATTAGATGACCTGACAGCTGGCAAAAAATATGGTGGAATGTTTCAGGTCCTGGGCTGCAAGTGCTCAGCACTGGGCACTCTGTCTTTGGTGGTGTCAGTTGTGTCCACTGATAATATATGAAGCGCTCCACTTCTCTGCGGAGAGGGGTAGTAGTGGGGCTGCTTATGGCGCAGTGAAACAGCTTTATCACCATCCACAGTCGCTGTTGCCACTGCTACTGCTGCTACCACCTCACCCTCCTCCACTTCAGTGGTGTACTCTGCAGTTTTGGAGAACAAAGCAATAGAACCAAAAAGAGCCGTTATATCCATCTTGCACATGATTTGCAATGTTTAGTGCCAGTGCAGGGAATGGGAAGCTCGGGAGATGTGCGACACATGCGCTCACAGGTTACTTTTACACTGCATTTGCTCATGTTCATGGACATACATCGTCCATGAACATGAGCAAATATTCTTCAGTATTAACAGTGTTTTGTGCTTGAATAATATGGATATGTTGCCATGGCAACCATGAAAGTATATGCAAAGAAGTGCTGTTAACAGTATAATGCAACTGTTTTTGGTCTGAACGCAGTTTGCACTTCATCATCATACTCTTGTTCTTTCGTACAATAAAAATGTAAAAAAAAAGTAATGTCCCGATCTTCGCTCTACTATTTTCCTGAAATCATCTGACTATAGTGCACATGAAGAAAAAAGTGAGTTTGTTTGATATTTTTCTTTTTACCTGCTTGGTGTGCAGGTAACCGAAGAGCCTTTTTAATGCAAGTGACGACATAATTGTAACAGTAAAGTAATTACTGATTTTAGTACAGTAATGTGTTACATTACTACATTACTGTAAAATGTAGCGTGATTACAGTAACGTGTTACTTTGTGATGCGTTAACTTTTGTAACGCGTTAATTTGCTAACTTACTAACTAATGCTAACTGCTCTTGAATACACCCAGAAATTTGTAAGGCCGGTATTTAACCTAAGCTGTTAGATCTATTAGATTGTGTTGGGTTTTCGACTATTTTTAAAGCTGTTTTTTTTTTTTTAACTTTTAGTCTAGTTGACAAGTCAGATATTTTCTCTGATCTAAACTACTAATAGATTAATCACCAGGAACATCCAGTGTGCCATCACCATCCCTTCTACCTCTTACTGTGCATTTTTACATTCCTTAAAAAGAAGCTCTAAACAGTCTTAGTCTTAGTCTTCATTATACTTGCATTTGCGAGTCCACCAGATTCCGCTTGGATCCGAGTGACATAAGTTTCGTCATAAAACTGTGAGCGCAAGAATCTGTGCAGATGTGTGTGTACCTATTTGTTTTTTGTGACTGTACAGACTTCTTCCTGGAGACGTTACAATACAATGTAGTAACTGCGAATTTTAAAGGTTGTGAACCTCAAAGAAGTATAACAGGAGTGACACATCTGCAGTGGCATTGCCAGCTGTCTTTGTCTGCAACACATTATAATCAACTCCTTATACACGTAAACTTAAACATGCTGTTTCAGGAGTTGGGAACAAATGATCGCTATGACCATGTGTGATGATGCAACTTGCTTTTTAAACTTGTTTTTCCTAATTGGAAAAATAAATAAAACCTCAAAACAATGGAGGTTAAAAACACCAGATAATGCGCAGAACACACTTTGCACAGCTCACACATCTCATGTTGAATATTTTAAGATTTCATGAAGAGCACGTGGGCAATGCTAGTGATGAAGAAACCTAAACATATAATGAGATAAATCGATGAATATGCCAATCAGAGAGATGACCGTGGGCAGAAAATAGCTAACATATTATTATCATAGATGGAGTGTGTGGGGGAAGACACTTATCCGCCAACATCAGAGTTAATTAGTAAAGATAATAACAAGTATAATAGCAAGTGCACGATTAATATGCTTACATCTGACATTTCAGATATCTGTGGAAAAACTTAACAAGATGTGATGCTAAAATTGGAGATTTTTAAACATGTTAGGCACTACTCACAGAACAAAAACGCAGAGGTTTATGGGAGAAACAGCGAGTTAAAGAGAGCGGCAGACAAGATAAAAGGGACTGGAGTTAAGCCTTGTGTGGTTGATTTTAATGAGCTGTGGCACTTTTATTATCATTATTAATTAGCAGTTTTCAACCAGCCGTGTGTGATCAATAAGGTGGAGTGAAACAAATTTCAATGGGCCATTGGAATCAATCAGAAAGAGTTTTTATCTACATAACTGCCACTAAGCCCTGCTCATTAGGGCTAACAGTAGGAGATGAAAGATTTGCAGCATTTTTAATTAGAATGACGTGGCTGAGCAGCCATTTTTCTTCTTCTGCTGCTCTCTTCTAATCTTGGCAATGTTTCGCTTTGTTTCCCATGTATTAGTTTTTTTGGGGGGGGGTTTTCCCCCTCAGCGGCAGTTTTCCTTACAGCTACATGCAATATACAGTGCATTTTACTCAAGGATGTGAGTACACGCAGCAAACCACACCACACACACTCTAATCCCACTCACCTCTTAATCAGACAACCATTAAAATAGGATTAGAGCCTATCTACTGAAATTCCACATTTCCAAGCAGGAGATGTTGTTCCTGTTTACTAATCTGTGATTTTTCTCTTTCGAAATCGACACAATCCCTTAGAAACGACATGCTGAGAGATTCGGACCATTAAGACCGCATGTGAGATTCTAGTGTGGCTAAATCTGGGGAATATGGCAAGCATAAAAACACTAAAGCTGTCTATTATCCAAACATAGTATCTGTTTTCGAATTATTAACATGATGGTTCCTAAAATGTTGACCCATAGTTGGAATTATCCACACGTTTGTGGAAGGGAACGCAAGTATTCTGTAAACTAGAATTACTGTGGTAATTTTGCATATTTTTGTCCCATTTTAAAAAGAGTTAAAGTCCACTTCGGAACCATATTCAAAGAAAAATCGATGCCATGCTCCTTGCAGTGTATGTATGCCAAAAAGCTCTGCACCATGTTTCTTCAATGTTCTAGGGAACCATTGTTGTGCAGCATCATATTGGCAGCCAAAGAGTTTTTAAACAAACTGTTGTTTGCTAGCAAACAGCGGTATTCAATATTCAGCATTAATTGAATGTATACTATTTAGAAGTGGGAAATGCCTCATTACTAGTAAGTCTAAAATGACTTAATAAGTAAGCTTAGGTCGGGGCGAAAAATTCCCAGCAGTGATGAGCTTATGGGAATGACATGTTAGAAAGATTACCACGACATTTTCTATTCTACTTCCATATTTTCATTTCTCTGTAAAATCTCTGCAGGTGAGTCTGCATGTGGAAGCCTGCATGGACCCTTGCGCTCACCATTTGATGAGAAAATTTATGTCACTCTGACCCGAGTCGATCCCAGCAGGCTCACAGATGCTGAAAGTATAATCTAAGATTAATGGTGCCCTTTGTGGTTAGTACTAATTTGTAGATATTGCAAATGTACTTTGACATATTCAGCCCAGACAGTTTTAGTTGTTTATTGTTGGGGTGCTAAATTTAAAATTCAACATTTGGGATGACCTCTTAGGACTTCTTACTACCTCCAGGGACAACAGTCACCCAGAAATACCACAAAAAAATAACTTTGTCCACCCTCCGAGGCTTAAGTTGTTACTGATAATGATCCCAAACCTAGGCAATATTGATTCTAACTTACAAACATCAAAACCCATTTTTTCCCAAAAAAATCTTCTTTGTCTTTATCCAAAATGCAGGGTTATAGTAGAGGTAGGGTGAGGGTTACCACTTATTACTACTTAGAGCTGCTGCTTCTTTCAGGACTCTACTTGGAGACAAAGTTAGAGAGGCAAGGATGAGATGGTTTGGAAGTGCGGAGGAGGGATAGTAGATACATTGGACAAAATATGTTTAATGTGGAGATTCCTGGCAGGAAGAAAAGAGGAAGACCACAGAGAAGATTCATGGATGTAATGAAGGAGCCCATGCAGAGGGTTGTTGTGACACAAGAGGATGCTAGAGATAGGGTGAGATAGAGGAAGATGATCTGCTG
>VVHJ01037690.1:29240-57319 GCA_015107715.1 Tylochromis polylepis
ATATATATATAACACACCCCTCATCTTATACACAGCTTTCTGTAATTCAGTCACACGTTACTAAGTGCTTTGATGCATAAATGTTATCGACCTGAAATGGCCATCCTTTCATACGTCTGACTTCATTATCGAACTTATTTCGCAGCATAAATAAGACCAGCTGACAGCCAATAAACCAATTTCTTGTCTTCCTCTCAAGCACAAGTGAAACAATGCTTACTGAAGGAGGAGTATGTAAGAATGTGTGAAAAATGCTGTTTTACAAAACGTTATTAATTATTCAAAATAGATGTTTTAAATGATTTTCGAGATGACTGCATTTAAAAGGACAACAGTGCTTCTTATTTGAATATAAGAGGCTGTCTGTTAAGTACTTAATGCTGTGATCGATGATATTGATGGAACAGCCCATTTAATTTAAAGTAAAAAATAATGGGACGAAGAATGAGTTTCGAGCTACACTCAGGCAGTAAAATCTGACATTGAATAAACCTGCTCATTGACTTCCTCTAATGCTAATAAAATGGCAGACTGCACTGCAGTTGCGGTGCTTTGTTTTTTAGAAAGCGTATCAGTGGAGGATGACAGCTGGCTCTACTTCACTTGAAGGACACTGGCCATAAAGGCCCTTTGTTTTCCATTTGCTATACTGACTCCTTGACCAGGGCACTTCTTCAAGTGTGGGCGGGGTAAGATACTGACTCCTGCATAAACACATGCTGGGTAAGATCTATAGTCTGCTGTCAAATTACTTTTTTGCTCTCTTTTTTGTGCAAATATTAAGCCGTGCTGCCTGTTTGTGTCAACATGCTCAGTATTTGCCCTCGTGATGGAGAATTTATGACAAAAATAGCTCTGTATGTTTACAAGGGAGGTATTATTTTCCTATTCTTCACCGTGGCAACAATTGTGTGTCACTGCAGGATCACTAATTTCCTCTTGATTGAACACACTGCACTGAAGAAACCCTAACTTACTATTTGCCCCTCCACTTGAGGGTTTTCTCTGATGTAATAAAGCATCGTCTTCCTTTTATTTATCGGCCTTTACCTCCACATCTTTACCTTAATTTTTATAACTGATGTGTGAGTTCTGGCTGACAGGATGGAGTCCTGTACAGCTCTCCACATCTGAAACAGATAACCCCACAATGTCAGAGCTGGTGTCAAGGTGAATGCTCTGACACTCATAATAAAAGAACAAAACAAAACAAAAACTCCTGTTAAAGCATCCATTTATTCCTCCTTTTCAAGCCAGTTTGCTTCTCTCCCTCTTTTAATCTTCACTGTGACCAATAAATAAATGGGTTTGTTACAGTTTGCATCGACAGAGGCATGTTTTTGTTGATAAAATCATATATCTGAGCAAAGAACTGATAATGATTATTACTTTTCGTGATGAATTGATTTGATTTGTATTTTCTCTGTTAATGTCGTACCCTTGTAATGACAAGCTGGCATAGTGTTTTTCAAACGCTCTTTTTATTTGCCCGAAAATTCAAAAAAACTCACCAATTTAATAAGAAACATCAGCTGGTGAATTCTTTTCACTTGAAAAATGAGTCACTGACTAATTAGTAAAAGCCGTACCTTTCAAACATTTTGTGTCCAAGACACACCCGAAGGGCAAGCCAAAATTTCAAGGCACACACCTGTGGTCACATCTGTGCAACAGAGTGTCTCTGCCATCAGACATATCATCGGTTCTACATGAAAAGCAATCTGTTCCCTCCTACCCAGTGTTTCTAATTCTCCTCACTATCCATCAGGACCCTTAACTTGTCACGCTGTAATAACTGCACGAACATTTGAGGGAAAGTCTGTTTTTTACATGATAGATTTTGCCTCTGTATCGGCACCAATTCCCAAGGCACAATATTGTTGAAGTATTTTAACAATTAATGATTAAAACAAATTGTACATTAATGAAAACATAACTTTACAAACAGGCTAAATAAAATAGGAAAAAAACCCCAACACACCATAGAAATGCACTTACACATAAAGTAATTGCCTCTCATGTAAGTGTAGTACATCCATTAGCAGTCCACACAGACCTATCCATAACGCCGCAAAGGTCAAGCAAATCAATAGACCAATAGCTGAATAACGTCAACACTACTTGGCAATTCAGTATTCCACTTGTGAGCAGCCACGAGAAGACACAAAGGGCAGCAGCTACAAAACCAAAAATTCAGGGAATGCATGTCTAGCAAGACGTTTCCTCTGGGCAAAACAACGATGCCCTAAAGTGCCTCTTTGATTCATTAACAACAGCTGTATGCCAAGCATGCCACTTTAAGTAATAGAACTTGCTCATGTCTGCTCTTTTTAAAAAAAAATTTACAACAGACTTTCATTAAGACAGACGTGCTGACTTGGAAAATCCTTTTTATTTACAGCAATGACTTGGGATTTAAGTAGCTGAATTACCTCACTGCAATAAATAAACACTTTCTCCTGATTCAGTTATTTTCTACGATCTCCTCCTCCATGATAATGCCTCTCCTGGCATAACAGTTTGGAGTACTAGGTTTTAGTGGATGCTCCTATTTTATCAAAATAAACACTAACAGAAGGCTTTGATGAAACCCCGGCAGTCTTTCTCACTTTTTGTTTCTTGAGCTGCATTTCAATTCAACATCCCTAGATACAATATTAACAATGAATCTAAAGTATCAAGTCTGCCAGATGCATATAGATTACCTCGCAAATATATGCATAAGATGAAGTACAAACTTGCACTGATTATTTCCAAGTCAGAATCTGCCGGTTCCTAAAAAGATTAACATTTTGAAACAATTTAAAAAACAATGTTGCCTTGAGGGTCTTGGATTAAATTACCTCTGTGAAGCTGTC
This sequence comes from Tylochromis polylepis, assembly GCA_015107715.1. Taxonomy (NCBI): domain Eukaryota; kingdom Metazoa; phylum Chordata; class Actinopteri; order Cichliformes; family Cichlidae; genus Tylochromis; species Tylochromis polylepis. Next base: position 32,099 of record VVHJ01037690.1, read on the forward strand.
AGGGCCACATTCTTTACCTCTGAAGTTACACTCCAGCAGCATTTCCTCCATGCGGTGTCGAGTGCGGTTGTAGAACTCATCCATACTGAAGCGAGAGCCCAGCGGGCGGTCTGGCTCTGGAGCCAGGGGAAATCCTGGTGCCATGCCTTCTTCAAAGCCCAGAAGAGGACCCATAAAGATCAGGTCGCTGTAGCTCAGTTGAGACTTTCGTATGAAGTTGTAGTTACATATAGTTACAGCGGGATAGGTCATATTGTTTGCCACTTTTTCATCAAGCATTGTAATATGATCATATTGGAAGTAGTATATAACCCTGTCAACTACTTGAAACATGAAAGCAGACAGTGCTAAGGTGAAAACCACCGCCCATAAACCCTGGCGAACACCAAACTTTTTGTCCTCCACGAACACGTGATTTGCTCCGTGAAGTGAGCAATTGCCAAAAAAAGTGGCAAGGTCATCTACATCGCCAACATTATCCTCCTCATCAGTGCAATCATCTACCTGACTACACCTATCCAGGCATTCCTGTGAGTCTCCATCACCATAGTGTTTCTTTACCCTCTTGTAGTGGTCATCAAAACCATCGCTACCATATCCCCTGCTAGGTTCGTCATCAGCAGAAAATGAGATGGTGCACATAATTCGGAGAGGCATGGTGAAAGCAGTGAATCAATAAAGCTGAAGCCGGAAGTCTAGTCCTGAAAAAAAAACCCAAAATACTAAAACACTGAAATAATTCAAGAAGAAAAGTATTCGTTGTTTGGCTACTGATTCAAAAAATACCGAGCCAATAGGACGTATATGGTCCCAAAAGTCATAACATCTTCTGAATCAAAGAGAACAAACAATCTAGGCACTCTGGTTTCTGCCATCCGCACTCATTCAGAGATAAAGTGAGATGCCTTGCTTGAGTTTGTCCTTTTGTCTTGGGGGCAGATCCAACCCTTAGACAATTTCGAAAGAGTGAAGAAAAAAGGGAAGAAGAAGAGGACGGAGGAGGAGGCTAAAGAAGGTGAAGCCACGAGAAGTGTAGGACACAGAATACTCCCGCTGGGCCCAGCTACAGGTCATTGTGCTGGGGCAGAGTTTCACCATTTACAGGAAAAAAAAAAAAAGGAGGTGTTGACGCAATGGGAGAGAGAAAATGTAAGAGCTAAACTACTGAATAGGCTGATAAATTTTTGCTGATTGCACTGTTTGGACTGAACTCGCTCATCCTCTGAAAATAAAATGATCTCAGCACAATTGTGTAATCAAATGGAAATAATACCTAGGTATTATAGATACAGTACAACTGCAGATAACCAAAGAGTCGGTCATCAGAATATGCAGTGCAGAGATCAGTGGGACTGCAGTAAGATCTGTGTTTGTGACGAGCTTTAAAACAAATCAAGATAAAAAAAAACAAAAAACAAAAAAAGAAAGGAACAGTGCCGGTAATGTGTAAATGCTCCTTTAAGAACAATTAGATCAAGGAGGTAAGCAGTTTATGTCTGATTCCAGCTCAAGAAATTAGCAAAACACCAAGGAGAGAAGTCAAGCAATTTAATCAAGACTTCCATTTGCCCATTGTTATTTCAATCTAATGCCTCATTTTATCAACAGATCTTACTCATATTACATACCCCCACATAGCTGCAAGCAGTTCTGTGGAAAGCAGATTAACTGAAAGCAAATATGTAGAAGTCATGAAGAGAGAGCGAGAGAAAAAACATCTCAAATGGAGGCTCCCATTATTGAATATGGTGATAAATGCAGATTCCCAGAGGTGGTGTTGGTTGTGATATGAAAAGGAAGTGTATGAGACTGAGCCATCTGTATTGATCCACCTCCATTAGACCACTGAGATTATTTTCAGAAACATGTTGGTGCCAGAAAATGAAATGGTAGATGCATTTAGGGGGATGACAGCACACTTTACAATTAAAAACCTACACCTAATGGTACCACAGGATACTTCAAAGGAATAGCCATGCTAAACCTCTAAAACCGATGGAAAACACATTACTGATTCGTTGCGTAACGCTTTACCGTAATGTGCCAGTGTTATTTAATTAGAGGAAATGTTAACATCAAGTGACAGCGCGGATAAGGAGCAAGACTTAATGGTCTCTGTGAAGACTGTCTATCATAACAAAAAAGGAAGAAAAAAAAAACTATTGATGATAAGAGAGCAAACCACAAAGAGTTGCAGCTTTATGCAGGAGGCTGCTTGACATAGCAGAGCCTGATGGGCCGTGGTTCTTGAATATTTATTAATGATCACTAGATAGCCTCCGGCATCAAGCCTGACCTAACAAGAAGGTCACAGAGCTCCCCCAGCTGAAGTCTCTGGGCATTCAGTGAAGTACTACTGCATGAATATTCACAAAATGGTAAGTTGTGAAACTGCTGTTGAGAAAATTAAATTGTGCAAAAGCAGTGCAGTGACCCCTTGGATAAAATAAGTTGAGTGAGTGCGTGTCTTGTGCGCCAAAATATTTTAATTACTCTGTCTACATCAGTATTTCCACACTGACAGAGTTACAATAAATCTGTGTTTGTTCTGGCAACTATGCTTTCCTCAAAACGGATACATCTCGATTGTCTGGCTCCATTTTTCACCATTTGTTTCTATATTTATGTCCTTTTATTCCTTCATGGTTACAAATTCCACTAGAGGGCAACAGCAGCACATCTTATCTGGTAGACATTCCTCAGGGCTTAAGATGTCATGACTAAGCATCAGAAAACTCGATTGGCAACATTTTAAGAGCAAGAAGACACCGACTGTGAAGCCCAAAGTAATTTTTATTTATCTTTTAAATTTTTAGAGAGATTCCATTCCTTGGTTCAGTAAGAATTATAGGGTTTCTTTCTTTTTGTGATTTTTTTAACTGGACGAGCTACACTGTGATTAATGGAAGGAAAAGGAGTAAGCTGTAAAATTCAGTGAAAAAGCTACACATTTTTGTAAATACAAAATAAAGCTGTAAGCGTTCAAAGAAGAAGCAAATTGCTTAAAGCTCTGCAACAAATGTGACAACGCTCCAGCTAAATTTCTCTGAATGAATGAACGGACAGGTTCACTGGCTGGCCAGTATGTGGGGCCCAGTTCAAATCTGATTTTAAACCTTTGGGGCTTGTTATTTCACTGCTCCATCTTTCCCCATTTCCTCTTGTCTCTTGTGTGTTTCATTTCTAAAAAATAAAATCTTAAAAAGATACTCCTCATTCTGAGAAGATTTTGTTTTTCTAACTTGAACTTTTCAGGGAAACCAACTCTATGTTTCCACAAATGAAAACAAAACATAAACATTTCCATACATTCTTGCATCAGGTCAAAAGATGGCAGTGTTGAGATGCGAGTGTTCGCTGTCACTGCTACAGTATATACCCCCAGGGTGGGATTTCAACAAGGCCATGCATTTCACCATTGTCAGAGTGAGAAGAGCGCAGGGCAGATGAGAGGAGAGGTTTTAATGCTCCCTTTCAAGTTCCTCTCACCAGCTCCGCTTACAGCTAGGATCGACCTGGCGTTGCCATGGATACATCGTAGCCGTCAGCAAGAGAGGATGCACAAAGCCCATTACTCAGAACATGCATAGTCACACATGTACACACATGGACTCACACATGCAGAGAAACAGACTCACTTAAAAAAAAACACCCCAAAACAGAGAAAACATGAAGCAGTGAAAAATATCCGCACTTCCTCTTTCCTTTACTTACACACTCACACACTCGTTTTCATATCTTAGTGAGGACATCTAATTGACATAATGCTTTCTCTAGCCGCTTACCCTAACTTTAACCATCAAAAAATGAACACCTAACCCTAACCCTTAGACTAACCCAACCATAACCTAATTGTAACACTGACACCAAAACAACATTTTGAGCCTCAAAAATGCCTTCAAACTCGTGGTGACTGGCATTTTGTCCCCCATAAGTGACTGTCGGTCCCCACATGTATAGTGGCATGCCAATTTTCTGTCCTCACAAAGATGTCTAAAAATGTACACACACACATATATACACACAAACTGACAGAGTGAATGGATGTCTGATGAGTTCTGATAATTTATGTAAACCTCATTAATCTGACTTGAGTCAGGATTTGAAGAGAGGAGGGGAAAGTCAAGATGACAAAATAAAGATATCACGAAAAAGAGCTGACACACCAAAGCAACAGTATTACTTGCTCAGAGGCAGTGTTCAATCAATACCCGAGTATTCATATTCCTGCTTTATTGTCAGATTCAATGGATTCGGCATGTGGAGGAAAAACAAAGAACGAGTAAACAAGAACCGAGCTGGTCCATTCCCACAAGATGCTGGGGTAGAATGACGCCAAGGCCAAAGGCAATGATGCTGTTCTCTAAAACACAATATTCTGTCTTCACCTTTCAGCTGGGGCCAGTGCTATCTGAAAGAGATAGTGTTATTCGAAGAAGCTCCTCTGCTCGGAGGAAACAATATGGAGAGAACAATGACCTATTTTTTTTTTTAAAGGGACCTGCCGTTGCCAAACAACACATTTCTCATTTATAAAAGTGCAGAGGTGGCTAAAAGTAACCTCGTGACCTGTCATACAGTATGACTCGTAATAGGAAAATCAGCTCTGTAGACGAAGCTTGACTCAAAATAGGAGACAATGCAGTTTAGTCATGTTTATAGATAATGGCTTAGTCTCATGAGGCTAATACGTGTCCTGCTATCACTACCTATGATGGAAAACTCTAAAGATTCTTCCATTTCTTTATATTTTTCTTCCAAACTTCCTTGTATTGTTTTTAAAGTGGTCTCGACCAACCGTTCTCCAGGGTTTCTGAGGTCTTTCAGAGTTTTTCTTTGGACATTGGCTGCTTTTTCACTCATTTTCAGTCCACTTCTTGTACCTGACTATTTTCAGAGGAATGTTTTTTTGTTTGTTAATTCACTAAACACTGACCTACGAATCGTTAAAGCACAAAAATGCATCTAACTCGAGAGATGAACCAGTGTTGTGTCTTTGCATTTAAATTGTGTCTTTGATACTTTGTTACTAGCAGTCTGTCGCAAAAAACAAATTTGTTGATGTTTCTTTTGTTCAGTGTATGAAAAATGCCAAAGATATGAAATGACAGTTTGACAGGCATAAAATGGTATTTTTGCATCTACAAGGTTATTACTAAAAAGCTACTGAGGCTTGAATGCTTGGCATATCTTAGCACGGTGTGACGTCTGTCCTTAAAAAAAAATTGAGTAATAAAAAAGTTTGAGCAATCTGTACATGTATAAGAAGTGGTAGACTTAAAGAACTATTTACAGTCGATGAACAGTATCTCAAAGTAATTTCCTTGACACAGGACCTGAGAGATCATCCAGCCCTTTATCCACCTCCTTAGCTACTGTTCAGCTAAGCCTCATCAGAAATGGTTCTTAGTGGAAGGGTGTCGGTCAAAAAGCCATTCTTACCAATGGCAAACAGGGAAAAAAGGCTGAGGTATGCTAAATTACACAAGCCCTGGATTGAAAACCAGTGTAAACACGTCTGATGGAGTGTTGAATGCAAATTTGGTATTTTTGGTTCAAGTTGTCATCAGTATATACAGAGGAGATCAGGAAAAAAGCAGAACAGTGAGTGTGTCTACAGCCATCTGTAAAACACAGTGGAGCCTCTGTCACGGTTTGAGACCCAGTGGTGTTGGAGATCTTGTCAAAATTGATGGAATTACAAAAAGAAAGTGCCAGAAAAGTGCCATCAGATTTTGATTCACCATGTAATACTATATGGTGGCAACAGCTTCATGTTTCAGCATGAAAATGACCCCAAACACACTGCTAATGCAGTAAAAGTATACCTGGACAGAAAAACACACGGTGAAGCACAATACCCACACCTCCACATTACCGAAGCAATGTGGGATCGTCTTAACATAGAAAGGAACAAAAGGCAGGCAGCCTACAAATAAGAGCTCTGAATGTCCTTCAAGAAGCCTGGAAAATTATTCCCAAAGAGTACTTAAAGAAATTACCAGAAAGCATAAAGTGTTGAAGAATAAACGTGGTCCTACCAAACGCTGACTGTCAAGCCCATTACAATTATACAAACTGTGTTTTTTTTTTTCGTATATACCGCGTTTCCGTGTATATCTGGACATGTTTCAATAAATCAGGGCACCTATTTCCAATTTTCCTAGCAAAATATAAAGAAACGAGAAATGACTCAAGAGCTTTACATAGTATTGTAAAATACAGATCACATTTTGGGAGATGTGTATGTGTATGTTTGTGTGTCAGAAAGTGAGAGTAGACGCAGTTTACTCAGGACCAAAATCTTCTGTTTTCTAGGGACAGCCAATCAGAAGAATGGTGGCTAAAAGAAAGGTGGCATTAAAGGGAAAGGAGCTAAAATGGCTTGTTTTAAAGAGTGGATTAAATGAGAGGAAGAACCAAAACCTAGTATAGGACAAATAAGGATTATTTTAACCTGTAAATCAAGCAAAGCCATACTAATTAAATTTAATGATAAAAAATAGAGAGGTGAAACCAAGCGTGCCAGGTCCCCTTTAAGTCAAATAAATAAATAAATAAAGTATATAGCAATAATAAACAAATATAGTGATTATGTGATTCGGCTACTACAGGTGAAATAACTCAGACTAAATACAATGAAGGCACTGAGTGAGAAGATTAAAGCACCCTTTGTGGGCAAAAGTCATAATAACACAATAATAATACACAATAATAACCTGACGTTTTAAACCTGACGTCACCTAAGAGCAGATTCGGGGAGACTGCAGATTCACTGGTGGCCTCACAACCACGGATGTTGATTAATAAGCTTTTATGAGACGAAATGTGGGGAGCCGCTGTTTTTCAGTTTACTGTGTGTTTGGTTTTTCCACTCGACATGCAGGGCCAATCTCCCCCTCACAAAGACATCAGTGCTTGAAAGCTGTTTTAGCATCAGGGAATTTTATCACACCTGCATACCAGATTTATTTATTTTTTTTCTGATTCAGCACACCTCCACACCTTTCTATATGAAAACCATGAAAATCAGAGACTGTAGTCAGTGGACAAACTGGCTGTTATACAATTTACAGGTCACTGAATGTTTGCTTTGTAAAAAGGGTGTCTGTAACTGTTAGCATCGCTCTACTTCAGTAATGCTCTTCTTATCATCCATGTTGATTCAGCTGCTCTGACCCAGTGTATTTTTCTGGCCTACAGAAACCTGTGGTATCACTGTCCCATCCTCCCACTCTCTTGTTCTTTTTTGTGCCTCAAAGTTAGGAAATAAGACTACACAGTAACCTACAATGTTTGTGCCTCAAAAGTTTAGAGCAGGTGGAGCATTCTGGAACAATCTGCTGCCTACATTTGTGCATTACTGTGGAGTGTAAGCTCACTCTGGCTATACAGTAACAATACATATTGAAAGAGAGTCAATACTAAGTGAACGCATTCGACTAACATGCAAAAGATCCCCGGTTTGAGACCGTGAGAAGACACAAATCCCCTTTCTGATCCAACCCACTGTGCCAAATCAAATATGAGGATCCATTCACGAATAAGGGAGCAGCTGAAAGAAGCTTATTGTTTTTTATTAGTACAAATTCACCTGCCAATACATATAGAAATCCATTTACATGAGCAAGTCTATTTCTCCCTATGAAGTGAAGCAGGGAAAAGAGTGTAACATGGAAACTGTGGACACGCACACACTGGCTACAAGTCTGCAACAGCCACGATGAAGGTGGAACACAATTCAGTTGAAGTCAATGTATATAACCTGTAACAGCCCACAGCCGATCTCACTTTCGACACAGCATCAGTGCCAACTGAAGCCTTCAAAGAGAGGTCCCTTCTGGGGCTGAGTTTTACTTTCTTCTCCCCATTTCTGATCCCCTTCACCCCTTTCACTGCAGCTCCTTGGACTACATGTTGACAATGAAGCAATGCAGACAACAAAGGAAGGAAGAGGTTGCTGCTCAGTGGACAGTCTGAAGAGGGATTTCATTGTGATGCAGACCAAAGTCAAAGACACTGGCAAATATTTGTTCATACGAGAGCGAGCTCCATGTGGCAGTGACTACCCTGCATCTCAAGTGGTGTTGATATTTATGACGTGCTTGAAATTCACACTAGGTAGTGGCGGGCATCTAATAATGATATGCAGCTGGCAGCAGCCAGGCTGCCAAGTACTTAAAGTGTGAAAAAAAAAAAAAAAAAAAGACTAGACTGAAATGGACACAGACAAAGCTAAATTGTTAAGGTCGAGCAATTAGCACTGGATTGAAGCTGTATATGGATGCCAGATGGGATTTTAACAGGAGCAGACAGTTGGAATCAATAAAGACATCATATGTTTGCTTTTAAAATCAATGGAATTCATAGAAGCACCAGCCTGTTCAGATCAAAGTCGAGAGTACGAGAGCCTCCTCTTCTCTCTGGCTTTGATTGACATATCAAACGTGAACACAGCGGGGTCAGAGGGCAATAATTGTGGCTCACTGACTGTCTCTCTCTCTCTTTTGCTTTTTTTGCTGCATTACCGAGTGGCACCAGCTTCCCTCTGAATGCGATTATCACTTTAGACTAACCCATTACCTCAGCGCTGAGGTCTCCTCTGTCTCCCGTTTCTCCTTTTCACCCATTTTGAGTCAGCCTGCGCTCGTTCTACCTCTGTTTGATTCATTCTGACTTTATCTCATTGCTCTCCTCGTTCTACCTTTCCCTGTCTGTGTCCAAGTGTTAGAAAGATGAGTACCAGAGGGTGAGCAGGCTGCCTTTTAACACAAGAGCCAAGAGGCATGCAGTTATCAAGCAAAATGGTTTAAATATGTCACTTGGTGGCATTTTCATAAAGCCAATTCATCAGGGCAGACCCAGAGTCACACAGCTTTGGGATCTCAAGGCTAATATCAGTGATTACTCAGTCTGCATTCAGGACCTCCATCTGCATCATTTCATGTACCAAAAAACACTCGGCAAACTCGTTCAGTACGCATGCATTTATTTAGTCCACTCTAAAGCCTTTAAATTGCCAGTAAGGCTTATTTTTATCTTGCATATATATATATATATATATATATATATATATAGTAGATAAATATGCTGAGGTTGTGGTTTGAAAGTCTGCAGTATTTTCTCTGGCTCAGACATAATGTGTCCTCGTCTGTCTTGTCATTACTGCTGTCTGACACCAATGCAAATAATTCACAGGAATTATGTGACAATCATGACATTTGCTGTCTTGCTCCCTTCCCAGATACGCAGCATTACTTTTTTTCAAAGTCTCGGAAAAATAATGTTAAAAACATTCAGCAAGAAACTCGGCTGCCAGCAAATGATTTTCATTATGGTTGCTGAACAAATGTCAATAATTTCGCACTGCTCTAAAATAAGACTTTTGTTCCTCAAAACTCAGCATGGATTGCGACTTAAATTTCCTTCAAGCCACACAGCATGAACGCTCTCAGTTTTGCTCTGACTGAAAGGAGATGGTAGTGACTGAAGCCCTCAGAAACAGCAAGGAGTTAGCTTGGCAATATTTTTTTTTTCTCAAAATAACTCTGTGAAGTTTTCCCCAGCAGATTTTTTGGAAACCAATAAATTATGGAAAGCTGCAAGTCTAACTCGTTAATGCAGATTCACAGCTTTTCAAATAAAGCAGCAACTTCAGCTTAATAAACTCATGGCAAACTGGATATATACTCATGTTATCATACACATTCAGTTTAACCTTTTCTTTTCTTCTTTTTCCTTTCTGTGGCCATTACTACAATAGCTATCACCTACAGTTAGGTCCATAAGTTGTTGGACAAAGACGAATCAAATAATCAATATGTGATTGAAATGCAAAGTTTAGGCTTAATTTAAAGAGTTTGCTTAGGACTCACAGTCATTTTTACACATAGTCCTGCATTTTCACAGGCTCAAAAGTAACTGGACAGACTAACATAATTTTAAACATAGGGATTTAATACTTAGATGAGCATAATTGGATGTCAATTACTGCCTAAACCTATGGACATCACCAAATTCGATTTCCTCCGTATACACTGTGAAGCACTGTATGATCGGCTTCGCAACATTTTGCTTGAATCTTAGCAGAAAATGTACACTTTATAATTCATCCTGGTACTACCTATTACCAGTCACATGATCAACAAACCCTAGTGATCCGGTTCTACTGGCAGCTTTACATGCATATGCCACAACATTGCTTCCATTATCTGTCTATTTGAAATATAGCGTAATGCGCTTCAGATTATGAGCTGTTCATTCTCCATACTTTCTCTTTTTTATCATTCTGGTGCAAGCTAATCTTGGTTTCATGTGTCCAAATGTTTTTTTCAGAACTGTGCAAGGTCTTTTAGAGGTTTTAATCTGCCCTTCTTGTTCTTGAGTGTAACCTGTGGTTTGCACCTTATTTTACATTCATGAAGGCTTGCCTTGACTGGAGACCTTAACAACATCCTTGAGACTTGGTTCTTGACTCAACTAGATGCTGTGAACTATCTCGTCTAGTATCCAGTAATGAATTCTGTCGTCTTTTGCAGTCTTTCAAGCCTTTTGGTCAGTGCATTCATTCTTTTTGACAATGACCCTGATTGTTGAATTTGACACTCCTGATGTTTTTGCTCTCTTGTTCATAGGTTTATTTATTTACACCTATAGATATGCACTGATATTTCTTTGGACTTCATATTTAAACTTACAGCAAAAACCTCTAAAATACAAATTCAACACTTTGAATAGACTTCAGACATTATAGCAGCTTTGTTTGTTATGAAACAACAAGGTAGCTGGTCACAGAACTGCGTGTCAGTCAATTGTCCAATTAATTTTGAGCCTCCTGAAAATGGGGAACTGTGCAAAATGGCTGAATTCCTTAATAGTTAATGCCAAATCTTTGTAAAAACCCTTAATTTATAACTGACAGTTTGCATTTCAATCAGATATTGATTGTTTGATTTAAATCCACTGTGGCTGTGTATGGAGGCATAACTACAAAAATTGTGGTTTTGTCTAACAAACCGTGAACTTTATGAGTTCATAGTGAGTGCTTGGCAGATGGTGCAGGTTATTATTTGCACATTTCTCAGTTGTAATGCAAATGAAGTATGAAAAACACATGATTTGAAAACCAACAACAACAATAAACATTGCAATTAATTCCACTAAATCTTTAGAAATGTCTTTTTGACTCTATCGCCACTGACCTTAATGATAACACCATTATGTCAGCTGCTAAAATTATCATTGTGTGAGTCAGAGTCAGAGCTCAGCAGTCATCAGCTTGCACTGGCACTCAGTTTAATCACTCATGAGCTGGAACACACAATGCTGCTTTAACCAAGGCCAGAGAGCAAGCGAGGCAGGACACAGATATTGTGGGGCACATTAGTGTTCAGCACATCAACGCATTTTTGAAAGCAAGCACATGCATGCTGTAAAAAAGCAGTGAGGTTTTTTTTTTTTTCCCCTGCTGTCATTCAGTCTCTCATGCAGAGACACGTGGAAACACACATGTAACAGCTACTCCAACACTGCCACAAAATGTACAGCCAGCAAACATTTTCTCCTTTTCCACTTCCATTCTGCCATAGATGACGGGCTGTCAACTGAGGCCAGATTCAGCTGTTGCAATCACACATGAATATCTCAGTGTAAGAACCCGGTGCATCTGTGTACCCAGGTTAGTATTCTGCACCTCAGGAGAGCAGAAGCAAGGTAGGGGAAACTGGTGGGGGAAAAAGGGAAAGAAGGAGGCGCGCACGCGCGCGTGTGTGTGTGTGTGTGTGTGTGTGAAGAGGCCTGTAGGGAGCAAAAGCAATGTGACGGAGAAGGTGGGAGCTAGATGCTTCAGCTTGGATCTATTTGTCATGTCAGATAATATGACAAGTGCACCAAGGAGGAGTTTATAGTAACTAGATTATTGAGGGTACCTCAATTTATTTGCAAGACTTAGAGAGCCAACACTCACAGGAGCCTGACACACTCATCACCATTTAAAACAAGATTGGATTTCGTTCATTTGCTAACTGGATTATATTGTATCTTCTAGTAAAATGAAAAATTTGTCAAGGACGTGGATGGTTTGGTTAATTGGGGTAGCAACAGCCACCGTTTTTGATCTCTGCAGTTCCACAAAGAGGTTGTTAAGCAGCCTTAGCCCTGAAGGCTTTTATAATGGCTATTCCAACTCCCCCAGCTATCCATCCATCTATCAGAGTGATCACTAATCAGTATGTTGCATTAGAGGATCTACTATCTTTAAAACATAATGCCAGGTCCTAAATTTGCATGTCTTGCAGAAGGCATATCAATTTCCCTAAGCAGGTGGGTGGAAGGTTTGAGTCACATTTCAATCAGCAAACCTCTGTGTCCTAATGAAGCTATCCCTGTACGGCTGTTTGTTCTTCTAAATCTAAACTTCTGGGCATGACTCGGACAGAAAACAGCATCATAAAATGGAAATATGGTTGCAAGTTCACAAGGGAGTAGTTGTTGCTTTTTTGCATTTTTACATTCAGTATGAGAGGAAAACAGAGATGAAAAGAAATCCAGGGTAACTTGAGCAATTAAAAAACAATTAAAAATGGTATTAAAAGAGTTAGGCTTGTTGCCAAGGATTCTGTTATTAAGAGAGAAATGTGTTACGTTTTCATTATGTCCTTCACCCTCAAAAAACGAAAGTATACGCTGCTTACAGTGCCATATCCAAAGAGCGATCAAATATGATCTGCAGGATGGCCTAAGGATTAATGTTATATTTAATACTTTACATTTACCCCCTCGGCCTTTAATGACTTGTACATGGTAAAAAGGTTAGAGAGCCATCAACTAGTGAAGATTAGTATCCGGACAGATGCTGACAGGCGCTCACTATATGAGATTTCCTCATCCCAAATAAGGGCCTGGCGGCTGATTAGAAGGGGGTAAAATCAATACGCCCTTCTCGTTCCCATGCTCAGTTGGAGCATGAGGCACCGAAAGAGGGTCAATGATTTAGCGCACCTCTCGCTGAAGGAAATTAATAAACATGAGAGTGCAAGGTTGTGCTGTGGCATGTATGCCGTTTACATCAGAGACGTGAGAATGATGGGAAAAGTTAATTCAGGCAGCTGAGACAGCTAACACTGAAAGATGGAAGGTCACTTCTATTTCATTATAGCAGAGTAATGTTTCCCCTCTTCTTTAGTGTTGCTGCTCTCATGCCATCTCACTCTCTGACTTTCCCGATGATATATTTTAAAAATCATTCTTAATTTGTGTGAATCATCAATTTCTTTTTGCTGCAAGTATTTGGCCACCACGATGTGTTCAAACATGCGAGTTTCTGTTTCACGCTGACATTCAGTGTTTTATGGTATAAAAACAGACAGAAAAAATACATGCGTGTGGATTTACATCAGATGGAGGGAACAGGATAAAACTTTCTTTTTTTTAAAAAAAAAGAAAAAGCAGTACTTTCAGAGTAAACCCACATGGTATCTACATCAACAAGAGGCAGTCATTAAACTATGTCCCGAGGAGGTTTCAGTGACAGCCTCAAGTAGTTTGGTATTATAACTCCATGCCCAATTTACAAGCCAGATGATGTTTGCATCACAGCGGAGAAATTCCTCCGTGAAAACACAGCTTAGGGAAGAAAAGCATCCTCTGTTATCTTAGTGATAAGGACAGCGCTACTTGCATCTTCGCTATTTTTTTCTTTTTCTAGTTTTTCTTCCGCCTCTAGAGTAAGCTCCTTATGCAGTATGTTTTTCTCCCACTGGATAAAGGATCTGAGAGCCGAAAATTGGTCATATGTTGTTTACGCTTTATTTCACCGATCTTACTGATTCAAGGCTTATGTAGATTTTGATTTACCCAACCAACCTCTGCTTTAACAAGACTGTTTTTCAGTATGTCTCTGCACTATATTATTTATGTAAGGAAATAAACTTATTGTACTTCTATGAACTTTAAGACACTTAAGGGGAATAAATCCTGCCTTTAAGGGATAGTGTCTCAGTCCTCTTTGATAAATGCGGCAGGCTGCTACCTGGCTGGATTAAATAAATTCAAAGAGAAAAAAAAAAGGACATACTGTATGGGGAGTCACGGTTCATTAGGGCTCTGTGCTGAGAAAGCTGAAAATTATAGAGAAGCTAGCTGCGGCGGGGCTCAAATATAAAGTCAACCAAATGAAAAACCCAAGCATCTTTTCCATCAAGAGGTGTAAAGCCGGCGCTAACCACCAACTTTCAAGCGAATGACTCTGGGAAGCTACTTTGATGTAGTTGACGAGGAGCCAGTAATGAGGTGGTTGACTTTGCTCTCACTGGAGACCTACGCCTCCCGAAACCTTCGCTCTGTTAATCAAACGATTGCAAGTCAGTATGCTGACAATGTGCTGATGTGTATGTGTAAATACTGTTGGGGGGTGACATCAGCCTCCTGCAAATGATTGAGTCATTTTCTGGGAAGATCTGAGTGATGTTATTTATGACAAGATGAAGAAATCACCACTGCACAATACTTAAGCCACACACCTCTCACTAACCTGCTCCAGTTGAGTGTCAGGAATAATGTTTTGCATGAAGCTTTAGGGCTCAAATAAATTGATCGTAAGTGAATTGTAGTTATTGTTATAGACTTTATGGGTTAAAGACCAGAGATGTTACATAACATAACAATCTTAAATAAAAATCTAGGGAAGAACTTTTTTTTTTTTTTTTACCATTAACGATGCTGCTTGTTCAGCTCCTGCTCTCAAAGATTTAATTTCACTTCCTTAAGCGAAAAGAGGCATCCTTCCACTCAAACCATTTCTGATGAGGCTTCAGCAGTTAGTAGATGGATCAACTGAACGGCCAGATGCATCTCGGGTACAGCGTCAAGTTTTTCCTGGATATTTTTTTTTCTTATTTCTTAAGGACAAAACTTTAAGACATTGTTCATCTGCTGCAGAACGTTTTTGAGCCTTTGTTTTGTCCACCACTTGTTCAATTTCTGCAGTTTTCTAAGGACATACTGCACATCATTTTGAGTTATGCCAAGTTTCTGGGTAACAGTTCTTTGAGAATCACTTTGCTGATAGAAAAATACTATTTTATGCCTGTCAAAAGGTGCTGTTTCTCTGTTGTCTGCGGTAGATTTAACTAAAGAAACGGAAACAATTATGCGTTTTTGTGGCAAGCTGCTGGTAACAAAGTGCGTAAAGATACAATTTTAAAACTTTTTTTTTTTATTTGTCTGTTGTGTGAACATACTCCAACACTGGATCATCCCTTGAAAAGGCACCTAACTTTTTTTCTTGAGTTAACAGCCTTTTTATGCTTAAATGATTTATAGGTTAGTTTTACAACAAAATGTAGGTTTTAAAATATGATTTAATTTATTAAGGGACTAAATCTATCCAAACCTACCCTGTGTGAAAAAAACAATTCCTACTAAACCTAATAACTGGTTGTGCCACCCTTGGCAGCAATCAAGCATTTGCAATACCTGGTGATCAGCTCTTCACATCTCTGTGGAGGAATTTTTTGAAATTACTTTTTCCACACAGTGCCAGGTAGGTTTGGATAGTTTTATTCCCTAAACAGCATTTTGGGGTTTTTTTTGGGGGGGGCTATCTATTTTTTATATTATGATCACACTTAGTCAATATGATAAAATTCAACCAAAGACCGATAAACTCCCTGCATGCAATAGATTCTGCACTGAAAGCACCCAGCTTCTCGTCCCTTGCTGTTGTTTGACTCAAACAAAGAAAAACAAACAAACAAAAGTTCTTCACTCCAGATAGTGAATTATAGAGAGTAGTTGGCCAGGGTTATTCACTGAGACAGCATGACCAGTTCTTCATTTTGGCACAAATGAGCTTCGTTAACCCAAACAGAAAGGCTGACACTTGCTAAGAACGAGAAGTTGCTGTGCTCTTCAGAGCTGCAGCTGACACTTATTACTAGCATTTATTTTCAGTAACGGCTAATCTACAATTTTCTTGAGTAAATTATGTATTTGGTTTGTTTGGTCTGTAGGTGCCATACTTACATATTACAATTTCCATTTTCATTGTCCGGCCAACTAGCATTAAATTAACTAATGTAAAATAGAAAAAAGACGTATATACTTGGAATAGGAAAATATTTACTTATGTTGAATTTTTTTTTTCACTTTATACTTTAGAGTTTCCTTAAAAAAAATGATATAATGTGCCTTGCATCTTTCACCATTTTGGCAGCTTTGACAGCATGACTGAATAAAAACAAGACACTGGAATGTGAAAAGGGGCAAAACAGCACATTCGTTTTTATTTTAGACACCTTAATTTAAAACCAGAAAGTGCATGCACTGTAACTGAAATGTGCTTGAAACAAATGGTAGAAGAACAAAAGGGTAAGGAAACAGATTGCAATGTTCTTTGTTACAGCTGCTCTCTGCTTATTTTTTTTTGACTCTGCTGTCAGTTTACATGGTATCAGATATGGGTCACATCCTGGAATAGACACAATCAGTCATCCAAAATAAAGGAAGCAAGAGCAGCAATTTAGACTCAAGCATGAAAGACTATAGCATGAACGTGGTCTCAGTAACAAAGATGACTTCATGCTCTTAGCTTATGGTGCAATTGTGATAGTAAATGTTGTAAGTCATGTTCAAAATAACCAGGCAGAAATTCCCACCAGTCACAGAAGAGAGTATATTGCTAATGAAAGTAAATTGTATCCCTATGCTTTGAAGAAACGGGCAAGAAGGCCGTTAGTCTTTGCTGTTTTATTTCATCCTTGTCAAAACCACTATTAACCAGCAGACACCTTAAAGAACAAAACTTGTTTGTTTTTTTCCCAGCCTGAAAGTAGTGCCGTGAGAGGAACTGAAAGACTGTGATTAAACAGAACACAGTAATTGATATTCCTTGCAGGACCCAAGGGCTCTGCCAAACGAGAGATGGGGGAAGACGGAGAAGAGGCAAAAAAACGGAAATGTATTACTCAGCGTCAGTAATGACCATAAACATATAAATCACAGGGAACTGAGGCTGTTACTGAGAAAATGAATCAGGCACTGCTTTGAGGGGGAAGGGTGAAGGGAGCACATGAGAGATGAATGCAGGGATGAAGGAACGGAAGAAGTGAGGAAATGAAGAGAAACTCGCAGTCTCAAACAACATTGCTCTGCAGGGTGTCCACTGGTGCTATATCACAACTCACTTACAATTACTCACGTCCATGCACAGTATTTTTTAATGACCAAAGCTTGATATATAATCCTTATAGGCACGCCATAATAGAACCCTATACAATTTATATGTTTTCATGACCCTGCAGGACACACCTAAGATTTAAGAGCAGCCATCCGGACGGACAGTTCAACCTCAATCAGCTGGAGAGCAGCAAGTCGATCATGATTCCCTGGCTTAAAAAAAGATCAATGGTGTTAATGACCAGTTTGACTTTGTCTCAATTCACATGCGAAAACAAAGGACACATGTAAGCAGGGCACCACTCTTACTCAGCATCTCTGGTGTTCTGTCAGTGTTAACAGCTACAACAAAGCTGAAAGACAATTATTGTTTGGACAGCTAATGACCATTTTCACAATTAATTTTCATTTCTCAATAGTTTTTCGTCCAGTGTAATCAGCTTCAACTTGGAAAAGGTGTAGACATTTTTCAAGAGGCAGCGAAACTGAGAAAGTGATTTAATGTGAACCTTAATGAAAGCGAAAGATAATTTCTGCTTTCAGTCAATCTGCTGATTCTTTATCAATTAAGATCACAAATATTAAACACTACATAAAATAGAATAGTCCATTTCCCGTGATCATTTCTCTGAACTAAATTATTGAATTTACTATTGCGAACATGCGAGTTAGGATAATCTGTGATTCTAAATTGCCCATAGGTGTGCATGTGAGTGACTGTCTGTCTCTCCGTGTCAACCCTGCAGTAGACTGGAGACCTGTCCATGGTGTACCCCGCCTTTCACCCTGTGACAGCTGGGCTAAGTTCCAGCCCATCTCAGCTGTCAGAGGGTAAAAGTCCCTTCCCAACCCCCAAACCAAATTATATTCCACATAATTACGCATGTGTATTTTAATGGCACCATTTAAATACTAAGGTATTTTTTTTGAAATGTACATATTTTTTAAGTGGACACTCATCACAACATTATTATTTATTATTCACATTATTTTAATGCTTTAAATAACATGAACAGTTTTAAATTCACTGGCTGCTGATTGATTTGTCCAGTGAAGCTGGGATCCTTCAATATGTGCAGCAAAGTTTTCTGTCAGTGAAGAGAGCAGTGTCCTTTGCTGTGGTCTGCTGGGGGAGCACCATCAGAACTGGTGACATAAACAGACTGTATAAAACGGTAGGGAGGCTGGCTGAAAACAGGACACTTCAGAAGCTGTGGTGGAAAGGAAGTCAAAGATTGTGATCCATCATGGATAATGCTGACCACCCTCTGCACCAAATATTGGGCAGGCAGCCACAAGGGTACATACAGAAAATCTTTCATACCGCGATCAATAACTCTTTATAATACTTTTATTGTTGCTTCAAAACAAAATTACATTAATGCTAACCTCACTTGGTGCATAATATTCAAAAAGAGATAAATACTGACATGCATGAAAAGTATAGCATTTATGCTTTTATTACATTAGAGGTGGTAAATTTGTATAATTTTTTAGAATACTGGACTTACATCATTATAAAAGGGGCAATAGGAGTCCTTTTTAATGATTTGGGTGCATCAGCAGTAGAATTAGACAGAACGTAAAATGATTGCACACTTTTAGAAGATGATCAAAAATATATAAATAAAGCTACTTTCGCCTTCTCCCTTATTCACAAGGGATCAGCACAGCACTCTCAAAAAAATGAAATTGGGTGGTTGTTACATTTACAAGATTCAGACTTGTAATTTGAACAAAAATGATTTCATGTTTCTATGGTGAACGTAATTAAATCATGTAGGATCTGCAAGAAATTCAATTTATTCTTGCTGAGATGACATGATACAATCTAGTAAGAGTGGTTAATTGACTGGACTCAGGAAATTCACAAGATCACACGAGATTTCAAACAACAGGAAAATCACTGGGGTTAGAAGAGGCAGACAACCATACATACGTGTATGCTGATGCTGTTGATTGTGGTTTAACCTGTCAAAGACAAAAACGTACAGAAAATTCTGTATCAAGCCTTCTAATCATAGCTTTCCTACTTTTTTTAAGCCTGCATTGACAGCTTGGTGGTGCAGTGGTTAGCACTGTTGCCTCACAGCAAGAAGGTCCTGGGTTCAAATCCACAATCTGGCCAAGTTTGCAATGGGTCCTCTCTGGATACTCTAGTTCCCTCCCACAGTTAAAAGTCATGCAGTTATTAGGGGTAGGTTAATTGGTGTTTCTAAATTACCTGTGAATGTGAGTGCAAATTGTTGTCTGTCTCTCTGTGTTAGACCTGCGATAGACTGGCAACCTGTCCAGGGTGTACCCCGCCTCTCACACTATCACATCTGGGATAGCCCGCTGCAACCCTGGTAAAGGTATTTTTATGTTAACCAGACTCTAGACTTTGTTGAACGCTCCAAAAAATAACTCTTTAAATGAACTTAAAATAATCATGGAAAGTATTTCCACATTACAAAATGGCTTCCTATTAGCATTAAGGTTGTTTTTTTTTTTTTTGGACTAAGGTGATTTGCATGGGTTGGATCAACTCAATTAAATTAAGTTGGACTCAACTCCAGTAAACAAGTTGATTCATCATTAATTAATTAAGTTGGTCCAACTCAAGTACATTAAGTTCGAATAACAGAACTGCATAATGCTAAAATAAAGCAATTTAATCACATGGAAATGCTTTCCATGATTTTTTTATGTTCATTCAAAGAGTTATTTTTTTGAGTGCAGATAACCTGCCAAACATGCGGAGCTTTCACACCGGAAGCCCTTCCTGATGCAACCCCAAAGGGATTTGTGTCTCCCAGGGATCTTTCACTTGTTAGGCAGATGTGTAAACCACTACATTATGGAGCCGCATGAAATATAGATGAATATATGCAGACGCTGGAAGGATGTAAACAATAAGATTGGAAATAAGAATATTGCACTTTACTTCTGAAAACAGTTACGAGTTATTTACAGACTGTGAAATGCACATATACGTATGTATCTGAGGGGTGTAAACATACAGAATTTAACAGAAGAATATTGCACATTAAGACTCCATATTATTTACAGAGTTCAACAGTGTTACGGCTTTGGGGAAGAAGCTGTGTGTTCAGTCTCTTTGTCTCTGTGTAAATAGCTCTGAAACACCTGCCTGATGGGAAAACCTCGAACAAATTGAATCCAGAGCGAGTAGAGTTGCTGCGACTTTAAAAAAAATGAAGTATTACTACTGTTCTTATTATTTCATTTATTTTGTATAATTAACATGTATTTCTTTCTCTACAGCGTGGACAACGTCATAAGTTATTCTCTTGTCACACAGCCGCTGGCACGTTCAGGTGAAGGTGCTGTCTGAACACAGTGCACAGGTGGCAAAATACAGGATGCTCATGCTCGCTGTGAATTCACCGGACTATTACATGTGCTATTCACACACTGGCACAAATTGGCAGAATCAGACATCATGCAGACTTTCTACTATAGGGAGCTGGCAGGTTAAAGACCGTTTAATGTCCGTTCCAAATGCATCAGACATTTGAATTTTCACAGGTACCTCTATCGTGTAACACTTAGAAAACTGCACTGTATGCATTAAAACAGCTTAAGATCCTCCCTCCATTGCTTTTATTCCTTTCTTCAACTATGTATCAGTAGTGAGTAATATATAGATGACACGCACACACACACACACACTTCCTGACACTGCCAACTGAAGCGAGACCAACTCATGATAATAAGTATGTCACAACACGCAGCAAATATTTTGCTTAGTGATGTGACACAGTGATCACTGGCATCTCAGAGCAGCTGCCATCTCGGATGAAAAATGCCAGCAGAACATAAAAACATTTGCTTCCGAGTGAAGGTCTTTTTTTGATGTAGACAGGTGATGCAACAAATAGCAGACACCAATATTTTGTTTTCATGGCAGTGCTACAGGAGTATTTCCAAATGATGAAGCAAAACAGTGATCAGCCTAAATAGACAGCGTGCACTAAATACAGTAGGGTGCAGGAAGCATTCACTCTTAAGCTAAATGCCTAATTAGTTCATAGAGTGAACAAATTCAGGTTGGGCTACGCTAACAACCTGAAGCAGTGCTTTGAGTACAAGTACCATGTTCTCCAGTAGCAACATTTAACCAGCTAAAAAGTCACATATTTTTGTTTCTAAGGATAAGAGCTCAGTAATGATTATACTGAAATATGTGTTGCACCTGCAGGATTACACTCTTCAATTATTGGTGCATAAATCTTTTCCAACAAACTAAAAAAAAAAGCTAGACAAACAAACAGAATTAACTTTTATTTTAATATATTTCTGCTGAGGTGAGGATACAATAGTAACATTAAAGCTTTTTAGTTAAAGAGTGCTTTAAAGACTGCTTAACTTTCTTCTTACAATCAATGTAGAAAGTACTGCATTGCCATCTAGTTATATTTAATTAGATTGAATTTTCCCTCAGTCTTAGACCTTAATAAAGACAACAAATTGAATGAAGCACTGGTTTAACAGTAAAGTTGCTTTATATAGTGCAACTGTTCCTGAAACGTGACCTCTTCAGTCTCATACCTTTGCCAGAAGCCAGTTTTAGTTCCAGTAAATAAAAAAATAAAATAAAATAAACAGACACAAATACTAGATGGATTATCTCCATTTGTTTTTTCTTTCTCTCTCTCTTTTTTTTTTTACTTGAGTGTGCCAGTAGCAGTATAATACTTTAAAAAATTATCCCACTATATTAAGTCTCAAAGGGGCCAGCTTTTATAAACAAAGCTTGCCATTCTTGCCACTGGGTATAAGGCAAACTGAAGTAAAACATTCTAGACACGATAGTTAAAAATATGGCTATTTTTCACAACACTGACACCATAATTTTATGTGGCCTTGATATATTGGACTTGACAGCAAAACAGAATTGAGCTGCAAGTGTATTTTCCCACAAAGCCTTTAACAATTTAATCCAGGCTGTAGCTCTTCCTTGAGGAAATCTTTTGAAGAAATTATCCAGGAGGAATTCTGTTATTCTTTCATTTTGACTCTCTTGTGGACCCCCCCCCCCTTCTCATTTGAGCATTTGTTCAAGTGCCTTTTCTCTCTCTTTCCTTCTCTTCCCACCACACACTTGCACTGCCAGCCTTCACAGCTGTTGAATTTTCTTCTCTCTTCACCTGCCTTTTTCTCTGGCTCGCCCCGCACTCCTGCCTCTAATTTGAACCACACCCCAGGGACGCAGCTCTCAAATGTGATTGAGAGCTGACCATTCACTGCTGTTTTCTTTCCTGTTGAGATTGTGTTTAGGTCATTTTTTTTGTCTCTGCATCTCTTGCAGTTGTTTTTAATAGAACGCCCCCTTTGGCTAAACGTCCACATTAGCTGTCCTGTGGACTAGTGCAGCTGAACTACACCTGCATCAATATCCTCCTGAGAAAAAAATGTTTTGATATTTAGATTTTTAAAAAAATATAATTCAAGTGTTGTGCTTGAAAGAAACATGTTGCATTAAATTTTTTGGTTCAAAATAATTATTTATTGTTTTTGTTTTTTTTAATCTCCTTTAGTGGTGTAGTGTAGTGTAGTGTAGTATCGGGTCTTGTTTGATAACAGAATGATGTGACGCGATGTAATGCCATTATTTCCATTTCTGTGCGGATTTTAGGTAAAAGGTTTATTTTTATTTTATTAACATTAAAAAAAACTAGTAAACAGAAACAGAACTGTGGAAGTCATACTTGGTGCTGTCATGAGATGAGGTCGGGGACGGTCAGACATTAGAGCAAGAAGATTACAGCTCAGAGGAGGACATACCAGCTTTTTAGGAACCTGAGGAAGGGCAAAATGGCAACACCCCTATGTCCAATATGTATAAGAAGTATTGTGTAAGCTAGCACTCTGAAGTTGTGAGATCTGGTTTCTCAAAAGCCACACAGGACACTGACTTGTGAAAGCAGATTTAGGCGGCCTTGTTACATTCTGTTCAAGAGTGTTCTCTCTAGAGGGCTTTATTCTTTCCCCCCTTATCAGAGACATCAAGGTCATTTGACACTCTGCTGGATCTTCAAGAATCTTTAAGTGACTATAACTAGGAACCAGTAAATTTGAATGCTAGGTTATCTGAATCATGCTGTGAACACAGATGTGCTGAAGAATGTTTCGGTTCCAGAATGTTTTCGGTTTTAATGCTACCTTCAGAAATCAGACCCTCCCTCTAGTTTGTGCGCTCTGAAAAACTTACACATATGCATAAATATATAGAGTTCATAGTTAAAGTGGCTGATGCAATCCATCAACCTCGTAATACGTATATGAACTTTACAAGTATGACCGAAAACCAGCTTTTCACTGAACACAACCACATAAGTCTATCAGTCTATACCGCACTGCTACTAGATGGTGTGTAAAGATGGACCCAACACACTGTCACAATTATTTTTTTTAGCACTTTATTAGCACTTTCACAGGTAGGGTCTCTCTGTTTGCAGCCAGTCTCAGCACACACACCTCTCTCTCCAGTCTCCGGCTTCACTATTAGAAAAGAGATGTCTCATTAACCAGATCGTCACCATCTGTGGCCTCACCTGCCTCCCCGGCTCCGCCCCCTTGAGCTCACTGCACCACCCCTCCCCTGCAGCTGAGCCAGGGACCACACCTCCGCCAGGCACTCCTTTTCAACAGTGCTGTACCATCACTCCCGCTCTGTCAGCTTTCAGCTAATGTACAGCACAGGCCAGTCGACCCCCCCTTACCTGCTGGGACAAAACGGCCCCCAACCCTCTGTTCGAGGCGTCATTCTGCAGGACAAAACGGAGGGAAAAGTTAGGAATGTGGAGCAGCTGCTCCCCACAGAGAGCTTTCTTCACCTGCACAAACGCTGCCTGGCACGGCCCCGTCCACTGGACCAGATCTGGAGCACCCTTTCGAGTGAGATCAGTCAAGGCGCTGGTCAGTAGTAACCCGCCAGCCCAAGGAACTGTCTCACCTCCTTTTTGGTCTTGGGGTGCAGGCAGGATGCAATAGCTGCTGTTTTATCCACCTGTGGACGCATCTGCCCACCCCCCAAGTGGTACCCCAGATACTGCACCTCCCTCTGTCCAACCGCACACTTCTTCGGGTTGGCTGTGAGCCCTGCCTGCCTCAGAGACTCCAGGACCGCGGCCACCCGCTGCAAATGCTCTGCCCAGGTGTCACTGTGGATGAGCATATGCAGCGTGCGGCCGCAGCACCCGGTCCATGAGGTGCTGGAATGTGGCTGGGGTGCCGAACAAGCCGAACGGAAGTGTAACGAACTGCTACAAACTTTATGGAGTGAAGAAGGCTGCTTCTTCCTTGGACTCTGCCAACAAGGGAATCTGCCTTGGTTAAATCCAGTGTCGTGAAAAAACGGGCTGTGCCCAACCAGTCCAGGAGCTCGTCAACCCGGAGCATGGGATAAGCATCAAAGCGTGACACTTCATTCACCTTACGACAGTCAACACAGAACCATATAGACCCATCTTTCTTCACCACAAGAACTATGGGGCTACACCAGGTGCTGTGTGACTCTTCTATTACTCCCATTCTTAGCATTTCAGCCAATTCTCTCTGAACACTTCTGAAAAAAAACCCCCACATGTTTCAGAAGTGTGGACTCAAATGTTGACTTCTAGAATAATTAATATTTGCATATTGTCAGGGTTTGCTGTGTAGCAGGCAGGAGGAAGGTAGGACCCAAACGCAGGACTCGGAGACTGAACGATTAACTGAAGGTGGCAGCTTTATTGCTGGAAAACTCTTAATACAAAAGTAATACTCACAAAAACAAAACCTCAAATGAGAAACCTAAACTATACTGGAAACCAATAACTAATCACTAGAATACCTGGAAGCGGGGAACAGCGATCTCTAGGAGCACGGAAGGAAAACACACAGCAGGATGAGGGTACGACGCAACAAAGAGCAAAGAAAACACAGGGCTTAAATACACTGAGGGATAACGAGGGAAGTGAGAGCACACGGGAAGCACAGCTGACAAGAATAACCATAACGAGACAGGGGAAGAGCAAACACAACATGAGGTACACTGAC
>VVHJ01037692.1:0-18306 GCA_015107715.1 Tylochromis polylepis
GGGGTGTTTGTTTTGTTTTTTTTTTTTTTTTTTGGAAGTGCAATTAGAGCTGTGGCTAAGTGTTCTTGTCTGCCTCTTAATCCCCAACAATTAATGTGTATGACATAAACCATATTGGCGACTTTCTTAAAGTGAGATTAATTTGGCAGGGAGAAAGCTGAGTGGGCCTTTGTGGAGCTGGTTATCTTTCCTTAGCAGCCTGGGGTAAGATCTCCAAGCCTAGTGGAAAGAGGAGTGATACAGTGAGTGTGATGTAATGTGGATCATTTGAATGGCGCGAACATCACCAGGTTTCTTTAGATAGCTTTTCTTGATTGCGTGCAGAATTTACCATGAAGGGAAAGATGGATGCCACCTATTTATTTCTCCCCCACCTTAATGCATAATTGGCTCTGTCTGTGAAAGATATGGGTAACAGCATCTTTTGCATAACTGTTTTTGACAGACTAACAACATCCTGACCTTCTCTTTTTAGCTCTCTGTCAGGCCGCATTGTTGGAGGCGTCTGGTGGTTCTTCACTCTCATCATCATCTCATCCTATACTGCGAATCTGGCTGCCTTCCTGACTGTGGAGAGGATGGTGTCTCCTATAGAGAGTGCCGAGGATCTGGCCAAGCAGACAGAGATTGCCTATGGAACGCTGGATGCTGGCTCCACCAAAGAATTCTTCAGGGTGAGGAACAAAACCTGGCACCTGGGTTTTTAACATTTAAAGTTATTTTACAGTGTTATAAGAGCACAGTAAATCTAGAATCACAAAAACACAGCTGTGGACTCTGCCAGGAATCTAAAAGTGAGTAACTGAGTAGCTATTGATAAAACAACACAGTATCACAGCAAAACGTGTAACAGACACAGCCGTCCACCGTGTCCATTTCACACTTTGCCTCTCTAAAACGTGAAACGTATACGCATGCAGAAGTAGCATTACTGCATGCAGAATTCGCCTTACCAGCAGGCGGAGATAATATATTTAAAGGCACAAAGTCGATAGTGAGAGAAAAATGTATTAAGTACATTCCGGGTCCTTAATTGCCGGAAACGATTAAGCTAGGCGGCTAATGTGTATATACATGTAAATGTGATATTAATGTCTGTTTAAATGCTTTCCCGTGATTATTTTCACATTGGCTTGAAATTAAATATCTCCCTGTGCTGGTAGTGCAGCAACTTCTTCCATTTCATGTTTTGGAGAGGCAAAGCGTGAAATGGAAACAGTCTGTTACACGTTTTACCGTGATATTGGGTTGGATGAAAAGAACATAAATAGTTTAAATGGGAGTAAAGTGCTGACATTTTCAAGGACTTTAACTTTAACATTTACCTTTAACATTTAACACTCTAAAGATAGATAATAAAGTATTTATATACTGACAGTCTCTTTCCCTGTACTTCCATCCCTTTTCTTATTAACATTTCTGGCTGTCAGAGGTCTAAGATCGCTGTGTTTGAGAAGATGTGGTCTTACATGAAGGCGGCCGACCCATCTGTGTTTGTCAAAACGACAGACGAAGGTGTCATGAGAGTCAGGAAGTCCAAGGGCAAATATGCCTACCTGCTGGAGTCCACTATGAATGAGTACATAGAGCAGAGGAAACCCTGTGACACTATGAAGGTGGGAGGCAACCTGGACTCCAAAGGTTATGGAATTGCCACACCAAAGGGCTCCCATCTCAGGTAAACCCCTGCCACTGCATTGGTTGGATAAAAGCCTTCCTGTGCCTGCCTGTGCATGAGCATTACCTCTCACCTGTTTATTTGGAGCTCTGAATTTGCTCATTTATGAACATATTTTTGTGCTTCGGTTGATTTTTTTGGTGCCATTTCATGCATTCTGACTGCTTTGCGCTTGCATTATCAGATTAATTTATGAGTATTAAATGCTCCGATCAGATATAAAAGGCATGCCATTATTGTCACAGTCATCCTCCAACTTTTTGCACATTTGTACATAGGCATTTACAGCTCGATCCCTGCCATTTTCACTTCTGATCATCTTTATTTGTGTCTGCACATCTATGTATGCAGCTAGATTATTCCCAGCTGACTTGTGAGCACTAGCAGAAGTATAAAAGCAGGACGATGAGATCTCTTATCCTCTTTAAGGGGCACTTTGCTTCCTTACTGCCCTCCCATTATGTTTTAAACTCTTTGTGTTCTTCAAATCTGCTTTGAATCATGCCCCTTAAACACAAACACACACGCACAAAATAGAAACGTGCTAATCATGAAAATCTGAGCCCCTAAAGAAGTAGTACAACTTAAAGAATCACATCCCGTATAGCTGCTTTACCACTTAAGCCAGAGCTCACACCTTGAATGTGAAGTCAGCAGAGTGGAATTTGTATTTTGCAACATTTAATGTGATAATTGACATAATGAAGGATAATTCATCCTGGATTTACTCCTGCCATCAATGTCCAAGAGCAACAGCTGTCATTTCACATTACATTAACACCTTAACCAACTTCCCATTTATATTTCTCCCTCAACTACAGAGAGAGTGCAGAAGCTGGTGGCATCTGAAGCTTTTAATCTATTTCTAATAGGCCTCATTCATTTTAATGAAAGGAGCCATATGGGAAGATTTTATTCAAACTCGCTGCGGATTCATATGGGTTTCCTCCTTGGTTGACAGCCAGAGGTCAGAATGCTGAGTAGAACTGCTTCCAAAGCCTCGATCAGATGCTCCTTTTTAAAATTTCATACAAATTAGATTCCAAAAATGAAATTTAATGCTGCATGAATGATAAGACAAGTGGCTGATATAAATCTGCTTCAGAGTCACGTACTCGGGATTGGCCCGGACCACAGCATAGCAGTGGGACAGAGTGGTGAACTGCCAAGGGTGGCCCCCGTTTTATCTCTCTCTCTTTGTGTCAATTATTAACCAAGCGATGTACCTTATTCCCAAGTTGTCACTGTGGTCACAGATGCCTGATATGGCGTTCCATTAACAGATAACAAACATTTGCGATTGCATGAGTGTTATTAAAGCATGACATTTAGAATGACTCAGGGGTTTTTTTTGTTTTAAGGAGAAAATTTCAAATGTATTCAGCTTATCTGGAATGGGACGTGAACAAGTTACCCATGAATTCAAAGAGCTGAGTCCAATCTCACCTGCAATGCATTGTTAATGAATCAGTTTGCACGGACCACTGGATATTAGAGAAGCATTAATCTGGCTCTTTTTTTTCTCATCGTGTTTAAATGTGATAGAGTATCTGTACAGAACTACAGAACTGATAGCAGTTCCAATGGAAGTTCCTAATTAGACATTTATATACTGTCATTCTTTTAAGATTTTTGCATAAGTCAAGATTTCTTTTCTACGCAGTAAATGAGATAGCGCTGATAGTGCTAATATTCCATTGCAGGCCTGATTGAAAACAGAACTTTTGAATAAAAACTGACATAACTCTTCATTTTGCAGGAATGTCTTCAGAGATCACTTTCTTGTCAGTTGCTCTGACGTTCTGTGTAAATTCTGATCTTCATTTCTGACATATACAATCTCCAGTGTCTGCCTGACAGTCTGCATCATCCCGCTAACATTCAGTAACCTCCCTGACATCTGCTCACACTGAACCAACCAAACTGTGGCTCTCCACAACATCCATGTCCACATATACTTCTTCTTGTGACTTCTTTCTTTTGTCTGAGTCCGACGGGCTAAGAAAGAATTCAGAGGTTTTACCAGCTCCAAAAAAACTGTCTTCCCTACAGCTGTGTGATGTCCTCCAGGTTGGGAGTAGAGACTCTTCTATGTTCAGTGATGAGAAAGGCAGAATGCCGCCAAACTAAATTGTTCCTGCACAGAAGAATTGGTGCTGATTTGAGCAAAAAAAAAACAAAAAAAAAAGACAATCACATAAAGGCTGTAATCTTTACTTTTTATGCAAATTCAGATTGCAGATTCTGGTGTTCTGATTTATGGATGGATAGAGTCTTTGTCCTCAGCCTAGCAGCTATAGGAAATACACAGTGACCAGAGAGAGAGAGAGAGCTACCCATAAGGAGGTGCTTTGGGTGATGTGTCTGCAGTCGGTCACGCAATGTCTTTTTTAGCCTGTTCGAGAAATAAAGTTATCATAAAAGTGATGGTAGCAGTTAAAACCGTCGAAGCCTCTGCTGGAATTTGTTTCTGCTGTTATTCATAAATTAATCAGCATCAGCTTCCATTCACAAGAATGCTGTTATGGCTTGAATATTGATAGGTTAGTTGCCATAGCAATTTGTATGCTGGTGCAGCTGAAAGGAAATTACCATCTGTAGTCAGACTTCCGCATCCAAAAGCATCTCCATTTATAGTGTTTGCTCTGCCTCTCTCTGAGGCAAGCCCCTGCTTGGTAAAACCCGACTGTATTGGCACTCAGCGTTTAACCCCCATTGCAGGTATATGACTAACACATGCATCCTAAAACCAGCGCTCCTGCTTCATATCAGTAGCCAAATGGAGGAGTGCTTCCAATTCTAAGTCAGTGTTGTCATTATCACCGCCACCACCATACGACCAGTCACTTTATATCTGTCCCATAGTGTCTCCTAATGGTTATCGTTTTATATTATTTTCAAGAAACCCAGTAAACCTGGCAGTGTTAAAACTGAACGAGCAGGGCCTCTTGGACAAATTGAAAAACAAGTGGTGGTACGACAAGGGAGAGTGCGGCAGCGGGGGCGGGGATTCCAAGGTCAGAGCCAGTTTGATAAACCCTGCGGGTAAACCCACCACCACTGAGAGTGGGAGGTGGGGTGGGAAGTGGGGGAAGGGGAAGAGGGGGGTAACCGGCAGGTCCGCGCTGCACCACCACTCCAGCAACACTTAATCTCTCTGTGTGGTGTGGGGAAGAGCAAAGGGAAAGGACTGAGGGGGGTGATTGCTTGGCCGGCAGGGGATGAATTTGAAATCCATAGAGAGGGGAATTTTTGCATCATGCCCCCCTACTCAAACAAAATAGCACTGATTTAAAATTGATCAGTGCCTGCTAATTAAAACAGCAAGGTTCCTCGTGTTGTGGCTCCCACACATCCATTCTGGGACTATAAGTTTAGCTGTACAACATGGTTGATTTCAAATAGGAAAAGATCAAATTACGAGAGCCTTGTGGCATAAGTGAGTGCAAGCAGTGTGCCGGTTACCCAAAGTGATATAGTAATACACATCTACTGCCTTAGGGAGCAAACCAACCGAGCTAGATGGAGTATTAATTCATATCACTTTGACTGATGTTTCTGATTATGTTTATGCAATATCTTTGTGTGCACATGGGTGTGGTTTGTCTGACATTTTTCTTTTGTTTTTTCGGCCAAGAAGCAAATCCAGGCATGTGTATCTATTTGCTGTTCTTTATGTCTCTGAATTAATAACATAAAATAACATGGTATAATATGTTATTTATGTTATTCCCTTATGGTTGGAAGAATCCCAGTAAACCTAGCGGTGTTGAAGCTCAATGAGCAAGCCGTCTTAGACAAACTGAAAAACAAATGGTGGTACGATAAAGGGGAGTGTGGCAGCAAGGACTCCGGAAGAAAGGTTAGTCTCCAACCCAAACCTGGCACCTCACAGCACCTCGCAGCACAACCCTCCTTTAATACTATACCAGCCCAAAGTGGAGCCCTTAAGCTCCACTGCACTTAGCAGTACTCCCCCATGTGGCTCTGACAGCTCTACTGTATTGCCCAAATATAAGATGATGATTAAGGATAACTCTTACCTGTTTATGGTTGAAGAATGCATTAAAATAGACAAACAAACAAAATTTTCTTATCAGTGTTTTTCCATGCATCATTACGTTTAAATAAAGACTTTAAATGAAGTAATTTATTCAGAATATAATAAATCTCACTTCAGCCTGAAAGATTTGTTATTGCGATCTCTCTAGAGAAACAAAATATTTGGATTTAATTACTTTGATTTAAGTTTTAATTAATGGGAAACCAATAAAAATGCACAAATCAAAGTGAATGAAAGCCACTTTTTCTAAAGATTAACTACTTCAGCTTTCACTCTGGAGGATGAATTGTAAACACTTTGCTATCGTGAGTAAGTAGATAGTGAAGAGATTCTTACATCTGTCCATCCATTCATTTTCTTCCGGCTGAACTGTTACATTTGTAGTATAATATAATATCTAACAATGTCTTTATGGGCTGGCCGTGATCAAAAGTGACACCACATCACCGCCTGTCCGATCCACTTCTATTCTAACATTAACCTTTGCCAGCAAAGAAAATTTATACTACTTAAAGTAAGCCTATGCACATATATGAATGGCAGGGAAAGGACATAGTAATTTTAATGTCACAAAAGTGTCATAAAGTCTGCAGTGTGAGTCATTAACATTGGTTCACAGCATTATCTATTAGACTTTTGCTGCATTTAAAAAACATGATGTAAATGTTAATGTAAAGGTGTATCCAGGAGGACAAGATGGCACAGTGAGGCTTCATTTTATGTGCATTAATTGATCAGATCTCATTTAGACTATATGAAAATTCAATAGCTACACTATACAGACAAAAGTTCTGGGCCACCAAGATCTGGAAACCCATACCATGAAGCTCCTGGCACACAGTGTTTGTGCTGATGTTAATGCTGGAGGTTTGGAACGCTGCAGTTATTTGCAATAATACCACTTAAAGTTGTGGAATATCTAGGAGGGAAAAGATTTCATGAATGGACTTGTTGCAACAGTGGTCTCCTATTACAGTACCACACTGCATGGCTACGTACTTGTTTTTATACACCTGTTGCAAAGGTACTGAGAACAGGTGATTTCAAAGATTAAGAGGTGTGGCCCTATACTTTTGTACATATAAATGCATTTTATGAATTCATGCTTGGACCAGTTTATGTCATTTATGAAACTTTTACAACAGTCATCATTTTATGATAATTATACTACCAGCTCTTATAGGATCCCCAGACTGCCCATCAGAGAAAAAAAAAGCATTTGATTACCAAAGGGAGAAATTAGTTTATTTTTGTTTCAAAATGTACATCTTTTCACTTTGAAACAGCCCGGCTGGGGTGTTGATCAATACTAGCAGATATACACCGAGGGATAATTTCAAACTCGCTTTCTCAGCAACACCAAAGCAAATGAACTCAATACAGTTTACTGTGCAAGTGCATCGACAGTTCCATTATTCAAAGAAAAACACATCTGCTGTTTTGATTACAAAAAGTAAATCTTCAAATGTGAAATGACCCCCCCACCCTACCCTCACTTTCAAAAATCTACTTACCAGAAACACTGTCTTATAACTGGGCCAGTACTCTGGTGGTACTCTGCTGTTTATTTCTTCCCTCTGATGAGACTGTGTTGTCAGAGATTTATTGTTCATTCCCAGTGTGTAAATAAACAATGTGTGGTGGATTAGCAAGGACTGTTAAAATGCATTGCTAAACATTTGGAACATCTAGGTAGAAGGAATCCCTATAAAACGGTTTGTCCAATCCTGCAAACAAATGTACACACAAAGTGTTAGGATAACATTATATTTGTGCAGTAGATGAAATATGAATTACTCAACCAGACTTTTTTAACATAAGTCTTTTCTGTCGAAAGGAATGAGAAACACAAAAGGGCATGAGGCAAGAAAGATGAAGCTATTGGCCTTTGCCTTTATATATTAGCCTTTATAATAATCCTGGCATAACGCTTTTAATGCAAGGTATTGCATATATGGATGCCCTGTCAATTTATATTAACCCGGAGTTGCATCCAGTCTACCCACTGCACTTGCATGCATTAGAAGTTTGTTATCTCCTGTCTACAAGAAGGAGTTTCTCCTGACAGAAAAGCTTTAGCGCATTAGTTCAGATACCTCTGTATGTACCTCTGTGTGGCCCACTAAACTCTTCCATTGCTTGTACCGACAGTTTTATTGATAGCTTATGCAGAAGTGTCAAACTATGTGCCATGAAGAGCTCAGTCTACAAGGAGCATGTTACAAACAAAATCAGAATAGTTACAAGGATTTACATTTGAGGTTAGGCTTTTTGTAGGGTTCACAGTGGAGCTGAATCCTATCCCAGCCATTAGCAGCCCCAGCAGGAGACGTCTCCTCTGGTTGAAAACAGACCTTAGTAAAAACTGATGGAATTATAGGTTCAGTCAATAGTTTGAAGTCACATTAAATACACCATTATGATCCATTCATTTTCTTAGATGTTTATAGACGCTAATCATTGTCCAGGTGGCTGATAAATCAGGGTATGCTATCTTTAGATTCACAGTGGGACTTTGCTAAGCAGTGGGTGAATTCATAGTGAGTACATACAACTTTTATATAGTCTACCATCCCAGTTTGACATTGGTTCAGGGACAGGGTTCAAATTCAATAGGTTACCAGTCTCTCACAGACAGAGACTGCAATTACTCTAACAAGACACCCTGAAAAAACCACACACACGATCAAACCCAGACTCTACTTGGTGTGAGATGACAGCCACTGCACCACCTTGCCACCATAAATATAACAGACTAAGTCTTTATTGTAACATATGCACATATTCAGTCAAATTAAGGGATTAAGGTTTTTGCTTGATTGAATTCCGTGATTAGTTTGATGCTGCTCTCAGATCTGTGTGCTAACAATATAGCGAGAGCTAACAGCAGTTAGGCTAGCATGCTCTTTCCAAAACTAACAAAATAATCCTAGTAGCACCCAAAGGGATTTCTCACTAACCACGTCATACTTCATTTGTTTTCTGTGGCCACAAAATAACCTGGAATAGTCCAATGTTATTTATTTAGCATTATCTCTATACTGCATACTTCTAGTACTTATTCAGCTTTTTATTTCACTACACTTTAATCCTCTGCTTGAAAAACTCCCATGTTCTCTCAAGCGACTTTAACTCCCCTCTGCGAGCAGATGTTTACTGTGTGGAGTGCTAAAACACTTTAGCTAGTCATTAGTTTTTTTGTTTTCATTTTTTTTGTGTATGTATGTATTACTGTAAGTTAGTAAGTGGTAAAACTTTCCTCCACAGTTTTAATATAAAAAAATTTTCAATTCAATTCAATTTTAATTAATTTTAATTTAATTTAAATTCAAGATTAATCTAGTGTGTTTAGTAAAAAAAAACAACTGCAGACTCAGTCCTCCGTAGCACATAGTTTGGCACACTATAGAGCACACTGGACAGAATTTGAATTCAATATTGCCCTTTGGTTTAAAATCAATTTATCTGAGCAAACAAACAAATTAATGCCTCAGTTTTATTTAGTGGTTAAAGACCACTCAACTTTCCTTGTGTCTATTTGAGTGACAAAAACATTCCCCGTACAATTTCATGAAATAGAATATTTAAAATACAGAATATATCAGTTTGGTAGGTTCACTGATTCAAGCCTTAATAATTAATACTCTCTGTATATTATCAGCAGGGACAGATGTAATGTTTGGGGCCCTTGCAGCAGAGATAAACAACCCATAATATGAAATAATGTCAAACTAAAAACTTGTTTGTGCTGTTGTCGCATGAATGCATGTGTTGTGGGGTGTGTTTATGCACTTTACCTGTACCCATTTCCTCACAGAAAAAGTAATCATTTAAAAAGAAAACTGTCATTTGTATGAGTTTTTGACTTTACATTGTGTAAAATGTAAGTCAGTGTGTAACACTATCTGGGCCTGCCACACAAAGCGAGTTGCAAGTAGATATACGCACACTATCTTTATTCTGATTGAAAATTTGGGGTCAGGTGCAGGAACGTGACTTAATACGGTCTGGTGTTTACGTGAGGATGCACGTGCACTTAATCAGAGTGGCATGACATGCAGAAGAAATGAAAATGTCACACATGCCTCAGTGGCTATCTTATTGTAGCACGCGACTGATCAGCTACCCGCTGCGTCCCCACTCTTGGTTCTCGTGCATTTACGTCATAACAGAAGACATGTGCAGGGGAAAAAAACACAAAAATGTACACAGAAAGTACTAAGGCTGAATAGTTTACCTGATGAAATTCTTCTTTCTGATTGGTTTATGAAGAGGTGTAATCAATTACACGAGCTTATTCTGAGCTTTTTCTCTGTTTGGGCTTTTCCTTAATAGAATCAGAATATTAGCCTCCATATAAAGAAAGCCTCTTATAAGGTTAACGTTAATTAAATATTAAATTCAGTCCAGTAAACAGTGGATAAACAGCAAAGCTTTGTTACAGAAAGCACATGCAAGAGGTGGGGTTTCACGCAAACAGCCACTTACAGTTTAATGAAAGTGTAAAATTTGGCTTGACATTCGCACAAAGTGGCAAGAAGTGAATTAGAGATACACGGTACTTGAAGGCAGGTAGAGTATGAAATACTATAAAAAGAATATACACTCGCGTAGGGTTATTAAACAGGGTTCAATATCATAGCTGACATTTTAATGTGCTATGTAAGTCTGTTGTGGGAAATAATAATTTTGCCTTCCTCTCTCATGAAGACAACAATGAATCCCAACTTAGTCTAAGACAGAGCCTAACCTAAAAGTGTTTTATTATGATGTCTCTGTAAAGTATGATTTCTTTTTTTAAAAAATTAAGGCTTTTTTCAGTTTGTCTGCTGTATATGATAATGTCATCAGATGTTAGAGTTGCCTCACATTTTCTGTTCCTGTAGAATAAGTAAGTTATATAAATGTAAGCAGTCACTAAAAGCTCGTCATTGTAGTTAACTTGCAATGGCAGATTTTGTTTGTGGCTTTTGGAAGTACCTTCTGTAGTTGCTGGCTTTGTGAGAAGACTAGCTACACTACAAATTATTCATGATATCCTTTTTATAGGGACAGGTGATAAAATGAGCCAAATGTTGAGGGAGCGTTCTTAAGCCCGATTCATGCTTAAGGATGTTTTGATGAATCATTGGAGCCTGCAGTGGGTATCAGTCTGTGCCAACATAAATTCACTCAGGCCTTCTGACTGGAACACCATTCTCTAACTTTGAGTCATCGTACCTTCAAGCTGCCTTTTGAGTCCTACCTTCGCATGCCGAACATTTTTTTTGTACTACCTCCCGTTTTGTAAGGGCCTCTGTTTTGTAACCGCACACACAAAGATCTTTCAAATATTTATGAGTTAACTTTCTCAGAAAAGCAAAGTCACTGAACCAGTTTCACAGAATAACTCTGTGCCCTTTGCACTTGTAGTTTTGCAGTATTTATTGCTGCTGCTTGGATCTTATAAGGAGGTCCCCCCACCCCACTCAGGTCTCCTCACCAAGTTCGCCAAGATAAGAAAGCCAAAGTTAGATCCAAAGTTAACCTGCCAGCATATTAAAAGCTGCTTTGTGAGCCAGGCCTCTGAAATAGATTGTTATCCCTGCTATTTTCTTTTTGTGTGGTTATGCGCTTGTTGACTTTTATGTTACTTGTATGACTTGTACTTTGTCTTCATGTGCCTAAATAGTTGAGGCCTTTTCTTTACAATGTGGGTTTCTGCTGTTAAGTAAGTAGGTTTGGATTAGTGTGGGTTAAACAGTACTGTGCAAAAAATCTTGAGCCAACCCTCATTTCTTAACATTTTATTATTTTATAAGATTATTTTTCGGACATCCTGAGCAATAGTTCTTAAGGCTTTTTTGTTACTTTCTTTCTCTCATTTTCAATCTATTCCTTGTTCCTGAAGCCGCTGAACAGTGATCTATGAATGATTCATGCATAAAAAGACATCTAAGACCAGGGATGAACCAATGTTTTGTCTACATATAACGGACAACAACAAGAACTACTTTCAAACTGTATCTTTAGGCACTTTGTTATTAGCAGCCTGTAGCCAAAACACATAATTTTTTCCCATTTCTTTACCTGACTCTATAAAAAAAATGGCAAATATAAAACAGTATGACAGGCATCAAATTGTAATCTTGCATCAATAAAGTGAGTCTCAAAACCTTGACGTATCTTGACATGCAGAAAAGAAAAGTTTTTTTTTAAGTAACCACATTTTAATCCACTGTGCAATGTCATCTTTTTTTTTTTTTTAGTATGATAATGACACCAAACACTCTGCAAATGTTATATACTGTATTTCCATGTATGGTTGCACATGTTTCGATAAGTCATTTTGTCCAGTTTTACTAAAAAAAATATAAAGAAGTCAGGGGTGGCTCAATATTTTTTCTGTATTTGCCATTTTGCTGTACATGTACTCCATTTCACTTATGATTTCTGTCTGTGAAACTGAGTTTATAGCTAAATGTGTCTGTGTGTGTGAGAGAGAGCGAGAGAGAGAGAAAAAGAGTCCAGTTTTATGTCATATATTGCTGCCACTATTGCCTCCTCACCACTTGGCTCTGCCCTCCTTCCTCCAGGACAAGACCAGCGCTCTGAGCCTCAGCAATGTGGCGGGAGTCTTCTACATCCTGATTGGAGGCCTGGGCCTGGCCATGCTGGTGGCACTGGTGGAGTTCTGCTACAAGTCCAGGACCGAGTCGCGCCGAATGAAGGTGTCCACCGCGCGAGCTGCTGCTGCCTCAGCCGCTCAGGCCTTTCACTGCTCAGCCTTAGACAGTGGTGCTAGCGCCCCCTACACAGAGCTGCAGAGCTACGGCCTGTACGCCAACAACACTGTTAAGATATAAGGGCAGAGCACAGCCACGGGGTAGGAAACGCTGTGATCAAGCCATGATGATGATGATGATGATGATGATGACATCTGCCTCCACACCCCCTCCCCGCCCATCTAACCGTGATCACAGTAGGGCCTCTCACGGCTTCCACCACAGTGCAAACGCTCTCCTGTACTTCTCTCTACCTCTGCCGCTCCCTCGCTCAGTCTTTATGTCACTGATCTCCTGCAGTGTTGTTCAATCACTTGATTCCAAAATTGCCCTTATGCCTGTTTCGTCACATTCGAGAAGTAAGTTTTCAGTGCAGTCACTTAGAGTTTCATGTGTTAATGTGGCAGGATTGTTAGCATGTAGCATTTTTTTTTATGTAGTTAGTTTTTGCCTTTGAAGTTACATGTAGATGGATTATTTGTCACTATATGTTGTTCTCTAACTTATATTTCCTTCTTGACTGTGTGGTTAAGTACACATGTTGCTTTTCGATGTCACACTACACAATGTTCCTCACAGGCCTTTTGTTAAATCCCATTACTTAACCCATTACAATAATCTACCACAGCACAGGTATAAAGGCAATTTGAATCACAGTGGTACATCTATCTACTTCTGTCCCTCTGAGCAATTCTCTGCCCTACTCCTTCTTCTCTTTTTGCTGACTGTCTCGCAAACGCAGGCCCCATTGTGGTGAACATCGTTTATATGTATACCATAAGGCAGACTTGGTGCGGCTCGCATGTCTTCCATCACTGCTTTGACCTCGAAAAGTCTTAACTCAAACTGCTGTTATGTTCACAGATCTAAAATGCAGGACTTGTTGCTTTATACTTTACTGGTAGATGTGAGGTTTCTTCCTCAGCTGCTGTTAGTTATCAGCTTCGTGGATCAATTTACAACAAACAGCCTCTGATTTATTCTTCCAGCTTCAAAGCCCCCCGGGGGCACACTGATATCGTTTTCATGTAAACAGAAAAAAAAGGCAGGCCGAATGCGAGGAGTGATCGTCTACATGAAATCTCTTATGTTTTAATCAGCCCACAAAGGGGGCCACCTGATCAGTATGCTGAAGAGAATGGTGAGGAGCCTATTAGTCCAGCGGTGCCTTTATGCTGTTTGACTTGAAAGAAACAACAACACGGTTCCAATTAGAGGACAGTGTAATTCTCCAATCCCTGTGCAGCACTTACCGGTCGCTCCAGATCGCACTTGCTTTGCCCGATTTAATCAGCTATAGAATGCGGACAGATAGCGAAGTGGCACGCGTGGGCACGTGCACGCGCACACACAAACATCACACATCATTAAGTCAGCATTTGAGCCCAATGGCTTTTATTGCGCTAGACTGGAGAATGAAGCTATTAAACCAATGAGTGAAGCCTCAGCTCCCTTCTCTCTGCCCACCCTTCACTCCACTCCTCCTGTTACAAATTGGGACATTTGACGCACAATGTCTGGTACCCCAATTTTAACACTAGCAAATATCACTGATAAGGAATGTTTAAAAAAAAAAAAAACAGCACCTTTAACAGTTCGCCTGCTCCAGATTTTCTTGGCGTGCCCGCACCACATTCAAGAAGGAACATACGTACATGCAGCAGCCTCTTTTGTCCGTGTATTAAAGTTAAAAAAAGACTAGAAAAATTTCGTACTTCTCTGCAGACATTATCTGTGTGCTGCTAGCTCAGACTGTTGCATTCACTGTTCTGATTACAAGATAACGCATGTATGCACAAATTCACCAAAATCTGATCTGTAGGCTAATTGCGATGTTTTTGTTTCCAACAGCAATCCATCAACGACGCCATGCGCTGCTCCACCCTGACCAGGATGAGTGGCAACGGGAGCGGCGGAGAGAACGGACGAATCCTCACCCACGACTTCCCCAAGACCGTTCAGACGCTGCCCTGCATGAGCCACACCGCCAGCATGGGACTGGGTGCCTCCGGCATGTGATCATCATATTACTGTGCTGGCGGCGAGGGGATAGGCAGGGTGGGGCAGAAGAAGAGCACAGGACTCTAATAACCTAAAAAAAAAAAAAAAACCCATGGCTGTCCGGTTTGACCCATCTATTCTCCCGGCTTTCCCAACATGAACAAAAACTTACTGCCAAAACGGACTCTTAAAAACCGCTCCTCACAAATGATGAACAGAGAATCGCAACCTTTTTTTTTTCTTTTTTTTTTTTAATAAGTGGGTGTTTGAAAAATAGATACCGAAAAAAAAGAAGGGAAACGTGCTGCAATAAAGAAGTCGTCAACTGGGCGTGTTTTTGGACTTTTTTTTTTTTTTTACCGTGTTCATTTATGTGGGATAAAAAAGAATTTTATTCTTCAGTGTGACGCCTGCGCTGTGCCATTTCGATGGAGCTGTTGACATTAGTCTGCTTGTGCAATATCTTCACCTCCACTGCTGACCTTGTACTACCTAGATGCTTTCTGATGGCTGATGGATCATGTCTTTGCACAGATGTGGCAGAGGAGGACAAACACTTGTGACTGATATGATGATATGATATTGTTTTTGGGATGTCCCCACCTTCCTTCACTCTTACATTTATACTCCATTTTTGGGACTAAGTGCTCAGAGTAGCATAGCCAATTTTTGTGAGATAGTGGTTTATGCTGGAGTAATAGCGCAGATTAGTTCGTCTCATGTATTTTTGATTTGACTTGTGTTTCAATGACGGTTAATGATGTTCGAATCAGAAGCTGACCAGGCTAAAACAAACAAGCATTGCTGCTAGACCTCATTGAACACATCATGCCTTGTCTTGGTGCCACATGACCATTCATATGCGCGACTCTGTACACAGATTGAGTTTGAGTACTTACATTTATCATAAAAGCAGTCATTGGGCACATTCATAAATGCTCACCTCAACCTACATGAAAAAGAGAATGGAGATGACACAATGACACATAATTCTGTATGTACAATACTGAGTGACCTTACACTGTATTCTGCTGTTGTGACATTCATAGCATAATCACTGATACACTGGACAGATTTAGAGTTTATCTGCAGTTGCCGCAGCATTGATGTATTTTGTTCGTTACAGATCGGAAAATCTGCAGATTGTGTGCGGCGTGCTAAAGGAAAGCTGGATTCCTCGCTGTTGCTAGCTAGCACAGCAAGGAGGGGCCGCGATTGATACACTCGATGTGACTGACAGATTTGGAGTCAGTATTGCTATTGGAAGTCAAGGTTATGGTGATCACTACGCTGCTTGGCTCTCCCGAGTTCTCCCTTTCAGATCACATCAAGTATCAAGAAATCAGAGTGACAGGCCTGGGACATTAGAGGGCAGATGTGACAAAGGGCAGACATCCTAGGTTTGGCATTTAGGCCTTAAAGGAAGATTCCATACCAGAGCATTTCAGTACATTTAACACAAAACGACCGTCGGTGATGCACTTTGCATTTCTTGGGCCCATTTTGTCACACACTATGGTAATTTATATTCTTATGAATAAGTGGCCAACGGCAGAAAGCAAACCTTTGGCTAATTCTGTGATTTAAAACGGAAAGATGATGTAAGAGGAGAGAAAACAAGAAACACTGGCATGATTTTTTTATTTTGTTTTTTCCTTATTGACAATAATTCCATAGATGCGGGGATACCAACAATTTTCAGCTTTGGTTATTTTTCATTAGAACAATTTGAGTGTTTTGCTGCTGTCTGTACTAGTTTACTTGTTTGATATAGCCAGGAGAGATGTGTTGTCACATATTTCAGTTTGAAGACGTTTTAATCAAAACGTGATGACAGTGTTGACCCCTGTCGCTCCCACAAGGCTCTTTTCATCAATAAATCACAACGGGCCGAAACAGCTTTTGCTTAAATCCCATCTGTCCTCAAACTATGTGTGTGAACATTTTACACACAAGTAAGATATTCATGAATATTCTTATAATAGTAGTAATTATAATAGTAGTACACATTTGTTTTCATGTATGAAGATAGTTTTCATATATGCAAACTAATGAACTGCCTCCAACCATGTAACAACAAATGACAGTCAGCTGTAATTTTTTTTCACTAAGTGCATCAAATATTACAACCAAATTTATATGTATTTTTTTAAGGCTTTATTAGGAAACAATCCTTAAAGCAGTTCATTTAATGCATCAACCAGATGTATTAAATAATAAAGTGGCTGTCCCACTTGTCCAGTAACTATGGGGAATCACCATGTCCATTTTTAGCTTTCACCTCAGATAGTAATATTTCAGTTTTATTTTATTTTTTTGGAACAACTTCTAGACTTTTTCTGTGATAGCCCTCTCTGCATTTTCTTTATATAGAAATAGATAGAAATGATTGGTAGCACTATGCTGACTGCAAATAACGGGAGGACCTGTTATTTTAGAAAAATTGAGAACATACACATGGTGATAAGAAATGTATTGGCTATTGTGCACTTACCATAAATGCACAAATGGATATATATAAGTGGATAGGGTCCATTGCTTTAGCTTTTTCCTTTTTCCCCCCAGGCTTGCACATTTTGCAACAAATGCATAATGTCTTGATCATCCTTTGGAATTTTGTGTTTTGCCAGCCTCTCTTAAGCATTCAGTCCCAGTTTCTCTGAATGTTACAGTATTAGTACAGTATAACTCAAAAGTGACGGAAGTATGCAGTATCCTGGTTCGTTGTATTGAAACAAAATTTCAGCAGAGTCAGGTGGCTCACAGCAATAAGTTACAGTATTAGGTTTTGACTAGTTCATTTTCATTTTGCAAGATTAGTAATCATAGCTGGTTTTGGTCTTTTCACTGGATTTGTCAACAATAACAAAAATATATATAGACTATTGCCAAATTGATCCTTTAAATGGAGTAGTCAGCTGAAAAATGTGAAACCAGGAGAGAAAAATCACTAACAGTTTTTTTTTTCATAACACATCAGAGCCTGGAGCTATGTAAAGGATGCATTATGTGCCTTCAGCCAGCATGAACATCTTTTCCTCTTACATAGCTATCACTCCATCTCTGTCCACCTCCACAAATATTCCACGGCACAGTACAGCAATTTCACATACCCAAATTGTTAAAAGGCTTTCAAGTAAATATAGGAAATGCTGAAGTTTAAACAGATGAAGCAAGTTGAGGGAAAAGCGGGTAAAAATTAAAGTTGTTTTTTTTTTTTTTTTTTAAAAAGTGGGTCAGAATTATAGTCATTTAAAAGAGAAGTCCGAAATGCATCAACCATCACCACTGGCTTGATATCTGCGTGTCTGTAACAGTGTCCAAGGGGGTGATTTTAGTCTAAGGTGACTGGAAGGTTGAAGCGCTTGAAATGGGATTTTCACTGCTGTTGGATGCCAGAGGTCAGCTTTAGATTATGTACTGCAGAATCTAGCTGACCTCTTATTTTACAGCCAAGCGCCTGTACAAAGGCAGCACTCATCCTCTGCTTCCACAAATGGATGTGCTTTTATTTTTATTTCTGAGTTTGTATGGTTTTTTTTCCTTTTTCAAGGGTACCAAATCTAATGTAGAACCTCTCTTTCCGCCATATCTTCATGCAACAAGTGGGCAAGCAAAAATCATACATATCTCCACATTGTTATGTATATAAAAGGATTTTTCTCTTCCCCAGTGAAAATGTTTGTTCTCCTTTAAATCAAGCCTCAGTGTACCAGAATTAGTTACCTGCTGTGTGAATACTTTTTTCTTTCCTCCTTCATATGCGTCTTCTTTTTTCTGATGATGTATTAATTACTACG
>VVHJ01037695.1:0-11126 GCA_015107715.1 Tylochromis polylepis
TTTCTGGGGGAAAGATCAAAAGGGGGAATTGTGGAAAAATATGCTTATATCAAGTAATTGGGGGCTTAGAGGTGAATGTAGGCCAAAGCTTAACTCTAGCTGCAGATAGAGTGTGATAGCAGCTGCAAAGCATGGGGGAGGTAGTGGAACAGGAAGTGCTCAGGACATGTATGTGTATATTTAGAATCTGTCAATTAAGATACGCCGTCTAACCTTTTGCCCTTTGAAAAACAGGAACTCTCTGAGACTGAAGTCTGACAGAGAGCATTTAAAAGGTGCATGACATGGCCAAATAAGGGGTTGTTTGTCAAATTAATGTCCATTGGTACTACTTCAATGTACGCGAGAAGGGGCGTTA
This sequence comes from Tylochromis polylepis, assembly GCA_015107715.1. Classification (NCBI taxonomy): domain Eukaryota; kingdom Metazoa; phylum Chordata; class Actinopteri; order Cichliformes; family Cichlidae; genus Tylochromis; species Tylochromis polylepis. The sequence continues at coordinate 359 of VVHJ01037695.1, forward strand.
ACCCTGACATATAAAAATGTTTGCTTGAGTGCTTCCTATTTGAGATCTGCACGGAAGCTGTCGAGTGCAGGTCTCCCACGTGCCTGTGTGTGTGTGTGTGTGTGTGTGTCTGCATGTCTGTATGTCTGTGTTTGCAAATAAAGAGGAAGTGACTGGATCCATGTTGCTTGAAGTGGTGCATTTCATTCTCAGTCCAACATCAAAGAATCGGGACAAAAGCCACAAAAACAACTGCTCTTCATTTTAAGTCTTGATGCATGTTCTATCATCCAGGGAAGAAAAATTTCTGCGATATCCATTTTAAGGTTACTAGTTTGACGTAGAGATTGGGTAGCAACAGGGGTGTGAACCTTATGAAAATGGTCGTCATTTATCTGTTGAAGCTCTGAACACCATCAGAGCATACCCCAAGCTTAAGACTGAATTTACTCTCAGCTATGAGAGTCCTGAGCTGAGGGGTTGCTGTGGGTGCTTTTCTATCAGGATCTACACCAGCGCAAGTTCCAGAGGATTTTTTTTTTCTGAGACTGACTCTGTTCAGCATCCCCACAACAGCAGAATGTAGACAACAGTTGAAGCTAAGCAGTCTTCCACCTTAAAGAAACTGCAGACATGCAATGCAATGCAATGGGAGAGGAATGTCTGAATGCACTAGTGATGCTCTAGCTAGAAAGAATTTTTAAAAATCAAATATTTCAATTTTAACAAATTTCTGTAGTAGTTAACTTTTTTAATGTGTGATTCAAAATGTTTTACTGTATTTAAAGCCACTTACACCAATAAATGTCAACTCACCACTATGTTATTGATTCATTGCTTTATTGTATTGCCATCTAGCTTTGACAGGTGGTATTGTTATTAGGTGCTCCAAAAAGGAAAGATATCAGAAAAGATACGGTGTTAAGTGCATTAAGCTATCTATTAATTTACTAACAAATACAAAACATGACTAAAATAAATCAAATAAAAATAAATAGTCCCAAGTTTCATATTTATGCATTTATGTGACATAAATCGCAAGCACATGCTTTTCCCAGGACTCCACAGGTCAGCCCTCTCCTTTGCCTGCACACATCTTGCTCCCTCTATGAGCTGTATAATACCTGTTACTGATTTATGAAACACCCATGTTAATTGGTGATTGTCACAGCTTTACAAAGGCAGGTGCCTACGCAACATAATACTATTATTTTGTTCAAAATAAGGACGCGATTCATTTTTCATCGGTTCAGTTAAGCTGCTGGATTTCTTAAGCTTATGCGTGAACTAAGTGAATTATTTGATTTGAACTTGTTAAACTGTTTAAATTTGTTGTGATGCGCAGAGTATCGGTATCAGAAACAAGTAAAATGGCAGTCTAACCAACAGATGATTTTTGTGGTGAGTGGAACTGCAGTACAAGTGTAGTGGACCTTATGGAAATAATTCATCCTGATCTGTACTTTGGCGTAGATCAGGGGTGTCCCACTCCAGGCCTCAAGGGCTGGGATCCTGCAGGTTTTAGATATCACCCTGGGTCAACACACCTGAATCAAATGATTAGTTCATTACCAGGCCTCTGGAGAACTTCAAGACATGTTGAGGAGGTAATTTAGCCACTTAAATCAGCTGTGTTGAATCAAGGATGCATCTAAAACTTGCAGGACACCAGCCCTTGAGGCCTGGAGTTCCCCCACCCCTGGTCTAGGGGGAGTGAAGCTCCAGCCAGGCAAACCATTAGAGCTGCCTTAACTTGTAGTGTAAATAAAGTACAATGTGCGGCAAGAAAATGTCACCCGTCATCATTAAGGAGAACCTGCTACAGTCTGGCTGACTGGAAGTAAAATCTAACGAAATGAAAGGTGGTTCAAGACTTTTTGCACTACACTGTATGTGAAAATACGTGAGTTTAGGTCAATTCACCTGTGCAGTGCTCAAACCCACAGAGAAGACTGGACTGGATCATGGGACGGCTTTCCCTTGATCAAAGATTTGCTCAAATGTGTATCCTAGGAACACGTGTTATCAAAAGAGCATTTCCTGCTCGAAGGACAAAGACAACTGTCGGTTTTTAATTTGGGGAAGTGCTAGAAGACAAACCTTGTACTGCAGGCGATGCCGCCGACCTTTTAGGTGCATCTCCTTTGCATTTGGATCATTGAAACTACATTCACACAACTTGCAATGGAAGCGAATAACTTTGCCTTCATCGTTGCGGACCTAGAAAAGAAATGAACATATTACACTCCAAGTTTAAAGTCCTGCATCCTTCCCAAGTATGCGCCAATTTGTTGAAACTTACTTCTTCAACATAGTCATGGCCAACAGGCTGAACATCACTCTGCAGCACAGCAAGGGACGATGTGGAAAGATCTGGAATGTCACTCTTGGGTTCCTGGGACCCCGAAGAGGGTGTGACAGGCTTAGAGGCCTCTACTTTGGCCTCTGCCCTGGAATCTTCAATCTTAACCGTGGTCTGTAATTTGTTTCCACCTGCATTTCACAAATGACACTTATTTAATCATCATAAAACCTAGAAAGTTAAGTATAGTGGTAGGACAACTATACAACTCCTGTGTTTAGGGGATTACAAAAGAGATGTATCCTTTAAAAGGTACAGAGGGTAAAATTTGAGGTGAGGATGTTATCAAACTGTTTATCAGAGGAAAAGTGTGATTTCTTAGGACACTCAAGCCTAACATTAGCTGGTACAATGTTAGCTTATAAGTAGCCTATTGTTTAGCCAGCTCACCATCAGCTGCCCAGAGATGGGAGGGTCACATGTCTATTCTGCTGACAACAAGCAGTTGTGACAATATTGGAAGTAAATGTTATGCACATTAGAGGCCTGACTTCAGCTCAGGTGACGAGCCTTGAGGTGAGGAGGAAGAGGATGACATTTTATTAAGGCGCCAATCTTTTGTTAAGATTAATGAAATATAGTGGGGGGGAACATCGCGGGGCCCGCAAACCCCGAAAACCTGCTCCTATGCATTTATAATCGATTAATTCTAAGTTTATGAGACATAGTTACTATCATTTTTTCTATTAAATAACCTAAAAACAATTACTGCCTGCACCTTCACTTCAGTAATCCCTTCCTCTAAACTATCAATTAGACCCCAATCCTACAAGACTGCTCAAAGTCCTACCATTAATTAATGTTTTGATTATAAACATGATCAATCTGAACTGCTTTTTCCACCAGCTTCAAAACAAACAAACAAAAAAACCCAACAACAACAACAACAACAACAGCCACACCAGAAGACAAGATCCATACAAGAGCCAGCAAGTCAGTCGTAATGAAATACAGCAGGGTAGGCATTTTTTTTTTTTTTAAAGAGAAAAAAATAGAAGAAGAAGAAAACTAATTGTGCAGAGGACTGATTAAAGAAGAGGTGGAAATCAACCACGAGACAGCCTATTTATTTCCTAAACAGTTAACACAAAGTTTTACTTTATTGAAAGTTAAAACTTTCAACTTTCAAATCTACTGCTCTGGTATTCGGACCTAAAAATCATGACAACTGTCACTACCAACATTTTCAGACCCAACTTCAGTTTTTCAGCTTTTAATCAAAAGCCACACTTTCTGTCCCCCAATTAACAGGTAAGCTCTTCAAAAATAAAGCACGGATTGTTTTATGTAGAACTATTAAAATTTTTCATGAAAAGGAGCAAATGAGACCGAAGAGCACTGCTCTTAAAACATGCACTTACTAACCTACAAAGTTGATCTTGGGGGTGTTGACTTTTTTCCCAACTGAGGCAGCATTGGCAGCAGAAAGGCTGTTGGCAGCTTGGGGGTTCTTAACACCTGCCACGCCACTGCTGACCAGGTTAATAGGCCTCAGGTAGGAGGAAGAGCTGGAGGCAGGAGAGGAGGAGGTAGCCACACATGGAGAGCTGGTGGTACTGGAACTGCTAAAAGTAGCCAATGTGGTCTTGCTTGGAGCAGCTGTGGTGGTGGAAGATGTCTGAGTAACCATACTGGGCTCAGTAGATGGAATGGGCTTACCGAGTTTGGTGTGGAGCTTTACAACCTGGAAAAGAGAAATTGGCGTACAGACATTTTCTGATTATTCTATAAACAGCAGACACATTCTCCACTAGAACCAATTCTTGTGTAGAGCCAGTTTTGCTTGAGCACTGAAAATCGTCATGGACAGAAAGTATAGGCTGCTTCTGCAAATGACCAGCGTGATTGATTATTTCTTCGTTCTAACAATGCTAAATCTTACACCATTGCAAAGCCTGTTTATCTCCCCTAAATGGTGCTAAATTTGTAAGGAAAATACATCTGTGGGTTTAGCAGCAGAGTATGTGGGTTGTGCCTATGAAAAACTTGCCAAATATTCTCTGCCAATGCCAAACATCTTATTCTGCTGCTGACTCTCGTTTTGAGCTTCTGGTACCCCAGGCGCTGACAATCACAGGTGCTGCTGCATGGAGCTTGCTACAGTGGTCAGTTGGTTTCTACTCCAAGCCACATTTGACTGATCTGATAGGGCCCGTGCCATAGGGAAACTTCAAGCTGGTGTTCGGCAAAACCAAGCTGCAGGATTAATAGGAGTGAGCCCTAGTACCATGAATGGCCAATATGGGGATGTCAGACTTGATTTTCTTGTTAGTATTTTCTGTTATCATTTTGTCTCATCTTGCTCACACTGCTACTGCCCAAACATTAGCATGTGCTGGATGATTGAGCATCAAGATAACAGGTGACTAGTAGCAGTGTACACAAAAGTCATTTTAGTTTCTCACTGGTGCCACATCTCTGGAAAAGAGGTGTTTTGGACACCATAATAATGTATGCAGCGTTGCTCTCGAGTCATACCTTTTGATGCTTGGCTCCACGGATATGGGCAGCATAGGCATCAGCACCAGTACATGAAACATCACAAAGTTCACATCGGAGCTGGTTCTGAGCATTGCGGGCCAGTGCCCCTCCACCGCTACCACTGTTACTGCTGCTCTGAGAAACCTTCAATGCTGCTTCCTTCTTCTTGTGCTTCTGGCCTTCCAGGTGCTCCTTGTAAGTCTTATGCAGTCAAAATTGGAGGGACACACCAATTACTCATTAGGCAAAACACTAATCAACATTCCCTTAAGCAACTGAGTAAAATGTGCATGTTTTATAAAATTTCAAATACTTATAACTTTGTATAAAGTGGTGTAAGTGTTACTCTTCTTCAACTGAAGTTGCAGATTTACAGGAATGCCCTCGATCATTCTTGTTATGGTTCACTGAGAAGGGCAAATTCTCAAATGCCTCTTTTTCCCCTCCTCAGGACATATTACCATGTCAGTCCACCAGACTCTCTTTGATAAACTCCACGCCAAAAAACGGTTTACTGTTTTTTGTGATTTTGTAGAAAATCTCAAAGCTCGTCTTGACTGCTCCATCCCTGGATCCCCCTGTTGCTTTTGCAGCTTTGCTAGCAAAGGTCCGACGTCTGTAGCTGCTCTGCATCAGGCAGCTTCTTGTATTTAGTCCGGTAATGGTGATTCCAACTGTAATCCTCAAACACAGCAGTCTGCTCACCACAAACCAAGCACATGGCTTTATCTCTGACTTCAGTACATAATACTTAGAAGTCCGTGTCCACTATAACCATAAAACAATGGAAAAAAAATCTTATGATTGATTTTATATCTCTAGAAAAACTGTGAGCCTTGAAAAGCATTGAACTTAACCTTGCATGTTCATTAGTTGTCAGTACATTAACCCAAGATATTGCCTGACTGTCAGCACAAGCGTCATTTCCATATACACCATATTCAGCTTTAATTTTAGTCGATGTTTACCAAGCAGAATGGGAGACTGAGCCTTCAGCTTTCAGGCCCCTCTTCTGTGAAACCAGCTTCCAGTTTGGATTCAGGACATAGACACCCTCCCTACTTTTAAGAGTAAGCTTAAAACTGTGGAGAAAAGTGTGTGTCAAAAGGGCTGCAAATGCATACGAGGTGCTCCACAAGCATCAACTAAGATTTACAAATGTGTGCAATGATTTGTGTGTAACTTTTGATATCTGACACACGTGTGCTTCAATCCACACTCAACTACAAAGCAATTTGACCACACGTAAAACTATTTTACAAATGCGTACATCCGAACATGAATAACTACTGATCTTTTACACACAATTTATTACTTTCAGCTCACGGATCCAAAAATATTACCCTTCAAAATCCTTTCTGTGCACACGAATGTCTAAAACGACACAACTTCTCTCTCGCTTGCTCACAAAACCTTAAATACATGTGGACGAATCACCCGATCACGTTGCATGCCCACTTGGGGTTTTGAGGCAAGTTTAAAGCTGCCGGCTTTGCACAGATCCACAAATGTAGGCTGCTTTCAAGTCCCAGTGTAAAATTGGGACATCTGAGCTTCCACTGTATACCTGCGGTTTTTTTGTTTTTTCCCCCAAATAAAATGGATGTTTCTTTTTCTGAATAAACATCACAGCTCATAACCCATTTACCAGAAATCCCAAATCCAGACACTACACAGTAACCTGCCACGTCCTGAAATGTTCAGGATTATTCATTTGAAGAGCGTTCCCACCAAAGTGCAAGGTAATATGTTCTCAGTCATCCAGGTCATGGTACGCTACCATGACAACCTACACTGACATGTTTGGGATTATTTATTACACTGACATTAATGTTAGCCTGCTGTTATTAGAGAATGGTAAGATTAACATTAAAGTGTTATTGCACATTACCTGGATTAAATATATATTCAAAATATACAGAGCTGCTTGGCATATACTCACTCCAGTGGATGATCCACAGTGATCTACAACCATGCTGTTCCCTCTATCTGCAGCTGAGCACTGGCTGACTTTTCCCAGCAGAAGAACGTCCAGCATGTAAGAGCAGCTCATTTAACCCATACATTGACCTTTATAGGCTACTGTGTAGTCTCTGTAATTGGTAAAAATCGCATTTTCAAAGTTTTTATTTTAAGAAAAAGAAATGTCCACTTTATTTGAAAAACAATAAACAAAACAAAAAAAGCTTTACACTGGGACTTGAAAGCAGCACACATTTGTGGCTCCGTGTGAAGCTGGCAGCATTAACTTTGTCTCTGACATTACAGGGAGAGGCCCCTTCTCTGAGGAATTTGAGGGGGAGGGTTTGCCTCACTGGTGAAGGCACCAGAAGGTATAAAATTTTAAGCCCGACTCTACTAGAGGAAACAGGGCTGCAAATTTCTCTTCATGCAGGCCTGACCAGAGGGTAGGGTGCCATGGTAACAGGAGTGCTGCCTGCAGAAGCGTCGTCTCCATATAAGGAGATGTCCAGAGAGGTGCAGAAGAAGAAACGTGAGCTGGTATCAGACCTAAGGCCACCCTCAACTCTTTCTACCAATCATGTTAACATTCAGTTTCTGTGACCCACAATAAAAGTGTTTGCTGTCTGGGTGTGGTGCTCTTTGTTCCTTAGGGTTTTCCTGAGCGAGCAAAGAGACACGGCAGCAGTTTTTTTAACTTGAACCTTTAACTGCTTAATAAATTTAAGAAAATGCACTTTCAGCATATTTGTCTTCTCTCTCAAAAATGAACCTAACAGCATGCATTGTGATCTGTGCGTATCAGGAAGGAAGGAAGTTGTGAAGTTTTAGACATTTGTCTGCACAGAAGTAAATTATCGGATTCATGAGCTTAACTTAATAAATTGTGCGTAAACGATCAGTATTTATTCAGACTTGGATGTACGTATTTGTAAAACAGTTTTACGTGTGGTCGAACTGCTTCGCATTTGTGTGTGGATTGAAGCACGCCTGTGTGAGTCCTCAAAAGGTACACACAAATCATTGCACACATTTGTAAGTCTTAGTTTACACTTGTGGAGCACATCGTATGCATTTGCAACCCTTCTGAGAAATTTCTCTCCATATAAAACTTGTTTTCGATAAAGCATATAGTTAGGGCTGGATCCTCCCTCATTTATGCTGCAATAGGTTTAGGCTGCTGGGGGATTCCCATGATGCAGTGAGTGTTTCTTCTTCAGTCACCTTTTTCACTCACTGTGTGTTTATACACATCTCTCTGTATATAATTATTAGTTATTATTAATCTCTGGTTCTCTTCCACAGAGTGTCTTTGTCCTGTCTTCCTCCCGCCGCTTCCCTGGGGCAGGTTGTGCTGGAGGTTTCTTTCTGGTAAAGAGCGTTTTTCCTTCCCACTGTCACCTAAGCGCTTGCTCATACAGTGTCAAATGATTATTGGGATTTTCTCTGTTTTCTTCGTATTATTGTAGGGTCTTTACCTTACAATATAAAGTGTCTTGAGGTAACTGTTGATGTGATTTGGCGCTATAGAAATAAAACTGAATTGAACTGAAAAACTCATGTTTCTCATAAATGTCACTTCTAACACATTCACACAGAAGATGGACTGACTTGCACATACTTGTGTACGTCAATTATTTTAAAAAGCAACAAAGTTGCCATTCACTGATGGAGTTGATCAAAGAGTGCTTGGTAGCTGAAATGGAACAAATTGCATGATGTATCATTTACATTTGAATCCTAATCTCCCATTGACCTCACACAGGGCACAGAGACAACCAATGAGCTGGCTGAGGCAACAACAACAACCACCTGAAATTGTCAGAATCTTAATACATTTTGGTCAACATGAAGTGTTTTTTAATTGACTGACAGGGTCTGAGGCACTTGGCATTATGTTTGCATTGTTGAAAGATTTGGTGGCCAACATTAGGCACTACATAGAAAACGAGTAGAGATACCACAAGGCATTTTAAATTTAAACATGAAGCTTCTGAGTTTTAAATATAGCTGTATATATCCATGCACTTAATGGTGCCATTTTGGGCTACTGAACTCACCTGTGGGCCAGCACAGCTGATCTTACACACATCACAATAGTGTATCTGAGGAGGTTTGGGTGGCTGTTTGGGCCTAAGCTGTTTACTCTGAAAGGGGGGTTTCTTGGTAAAGGTGTTCCCTGTCCATGCTGCAGTTGCGGCTACAGCTGCCACTGCCTGCTTCTGCTGTTGTTGTTGCTGGTAGTAACTGGAGGCTGCTGAGTAAACTGCAGCCTCATAGCCAGAGTATGAGGTTCCTGAAAAAGATCAACCAAATGTCTGCTTAAAACCTACTTACTGCTGCTCTTTTCATGACCTTCTCAAAGGGTTCTCAGAAAAAACATTTGTTTACACAGTGTGACCATATTCACCATTTTTATTTAACATGTTGCAGAATCAGACTAAAGGACTAGAGCTATTCTAACAGATCTGAAGTCCTGTACCTGTCCTTTGAGGTAAACGTAGCATGACTAGTATCAAATAATGTTAGACATATTGTTTACCACTTATTGCCACACTCATATGGCTAAAAATAAACGCATATACTCATTTGTTATCCAGAACTCAACTGATCAGCTACATTACAATTCATCTTCATGTTACGTACTGCCCAGACTACATTTAAGATTGAAAACTACAGTGAATAAAGTTCCCAGTTGTTCCTGGAACAGTGTTTTTGTAATAAATTAAAGTGTTGAAGCTTACCAGAGTACGTAACAGCATTTGTGCTGTATGTTGGGCTTTGGGAGTAAGATGGGACAACAGAGGCCGCAGCAGCCACAGGCTGGACAGTAGATGTCACTGGGTAGATGGAGAACGTTGAAGAGGCTGGACTGGGAGCAGCTGGCTTTATCACAGTCACCTGTCGAGTCTGCTGGCTCTGGGTGTATGACGTCACCCCCTGGCTGTATACTGGTTTGGGGGCTAGAAAACACAAATGGATACAGATACTTTTTGAAGTGCATGTATAAATTTTAAGTTCTGCTTGGCCAGGTTTTGCTGCACTTGCCTCTGTTCTCACTGAATATTCTAAATAAGATTTCACAGGCCTTTCCTTCCAACTGCTGTCAGAGTCTACAACATGGTCTCTGCAGATGACCAAGCATGTGCAGATGGGGACACACACACACACACACACACCCACCCACAATAGTAACTCTCGCCCCATCTCCCTGATGTGCAATATTACCAAGTGCAATTTTCCTAATATAACAAAGTATTTTATTCTGTTTTGTATAGTATCCTATTCTATTTTATCTTATTCTATTCTATTGTTTTTTCTTAATTTTTTACTGCTCTTAACTTGTACTTTCTGCCATGACCAAAAAATTTCCCACATGTGAGCCTAATAAAGGTTTATCTTATACTGCAAGCTAGGGCTGGACAATCAATCAAAACATCTTGCTCATGTCGGTTATTTTTTTGAAAAGTGAATGACTTCCAAGCAGGGCTAAACCCCCATATCTTGTATTAATACAGTGGTTCCCAAACGTTTTTGCTAGGCCCCCCCTTTGTTTTTACAAGAAAAACAAACCATCTTTATGGTGTAATTATTTTACGTGTAGTTGGGTGGTTGTTTTTTTGGGTTTTTTTTTAAAAAACACTAAGAATATTCAACATTGCTATCAATACATTTTTCAAAAAATGCCTCTGTGCAAAATGGGTTTAAAAACAAACAGCTCTGGAATACTGTTTGTCCGTGATTTGGACAGCCCAGCGCGTGCTCCCGACGCAGGGGAAACTAATTCTGTCGGGGATACCTACCTTGGCACCACCGTTGTGCAGGTGAAGCCAAAGGCGAGATATGCTTCATCATATTTTCTAGTCTTTGGTTTGGAAGCATATTTGGCGATGCTTCATCTTCTGCTTTGCGTTTGTGTGGAAGCCCCATCACAAACCTGTCCATTATGCTAGTAGTGTCCAAGCATTCTTTTTTTTTATCCAT
>VVHJ01037697.1:0-11623 GCA_015107715.1 Tylochromis polylepis
GAGTTCTGGTCAGATAGACTATATCAGGCCAGGCAGGAGCGTAGACACAACACAGAGGGAAGCATCTGCAGCCATCACACTCCGACATGATGGAGCTCTATCTCGATTTGATGTCCCCACCCTGCCGCTCTGTCTTTCTGTTTGCCAGAGCACTCGGGATTCCCTTTGAGTTCAAGTATGTCGACCTTGCAGCAGGTAATCTTGCATGGGACAGAGTTTTTAAATTCATTTGACTCATGCATGCATTTGTAAAAGTTCCAGCTCACATTCTAAAATAGTATTATTTGTATATTTTGGAAATAAATATAAAGCTAAATGATCTGTAGACTTTGAACTTATCATAGAAGTCTGCTTGACTACATTCATAGCAATTTATTCTCTTTGTCTTTGAATAGGTTGAACTGGAAAAAGATTTCGCAAGAGTTCAGGGGAGATGAATGCCCCCGGGCTTTTAACTTGTACTGTGTAATTGCTAACATTCACAAAATCTCCCTCTGGGCTATCATTTTACACTTTTCACATTTCACCCAGAAAGAGTTTTTCTAACTCTGAGATACTCAACTTTTTTAGACAGGGAAGATTTTCAAGCAAATAAAACGAGGAGAGGAATAACCAAGACAAAGCAACATTGCAATGGTTTCTGCTACCAGACAGTTTAGTCTGTTTTCTCTCTTTTCCCACACATTCTGAAACAATGCACGGGGTTGTGTCATGTGCTCACGTGCACTACCAGTTTTTTAATGTGTTTGCATGGGTTCGTGTGTTTGTCTCAGGGCAGCAGTACAGCAAGGACTTTGGCGAAATCAGCATTGTGAAGAAGGTTCCTGTCATGAAGGATGGAAGCTTCATTCTGACTGAGAGGTACAGCAGGGGTCTTAGTTTTGGTCTGGCTTTCTTGCACATTATTTAAATGATATAATTATATACATAATTTGATTGAATTACTTTACTTGTCTCTTGTGTCTCTGACATACTCTATTTGGATCTTGCAGCATAGCTAATATCCCATGTTCCACATTTGTACCATTGTGCACGCAGTTATGTGGCACGTTAAATAGCTTCCTGCGCAGTTACTGTACTTGTACTAACAGTTCATCTAAGAAGTCTATGCCTCAGTGTTGCTCAGTGAGTATTTAGGGTTTCATTTGTTTGATACTAGGCAGTAATTGGCAGATATTTGTGAAAGTAATCTAAATATTGTCATTTACAGCTCGAAAAACAAGATTGTGACATTGTTACGTCCCCACAAAGAGGTCTAGGTGTGCAAGTGTGGGGACCAGTAACAAATGGGTCCGGAAATAGAATGAAAAGGAAAACAGACAGAGTTGTTCTATAATAATATAGTTTTATTACAAAAGATGCAGTTGTATTACAAATAACCTTAACTTAAAGAGTCAGCAACGCCATTTTACCATTAATGCCAAAGAAACAAGGGAAACAGTCACAGCAACAAAAGAAAAAACTACCAAACAAATAAGGGAGGCACTTCCTGCTTAACTCCTCACCACGGGGAGACACTTCCAGGGCCCACAAACCCACCTACTCACTACTCAAAGAAGGCTGTCTGTGCAAAACCTAGCCAAAACCGTGTAGAGCCACAGAGGGGGAAAAAAAACAAAAAACCCCACCTTGCTCACAGTTCATCCCCAGCTTATATAGCCTCAGAGGTGATTGCTGACTGGGCCCAGGTGGCAAACGAGGCTAATCAAAAACAGCTGTGTCCTGGGGAGAGAGAAGAGTGAGAGAGACAGAGGGGGTAGGAGTGGCAAGAGAGGAGGAGGCGGAGAGAGCGGGCAGACACCCCACCCACACACTCCCACAGCCTCACAGGATGTAACAGCTGCTATATCTCTATGGTTCAACTAGAATACACTGCTAACTTTCAGAACTATTGAGACACTCCATGATCCACCATTGCTGTACAAAAATAGTTCATTGGAGGGAACGGAGATGACACGACTCTTCCATTCAATGGCTCTACAAGAAAAATACTTCCAAGTGAATTTCATTAGTTTCAAAGTTATGCTGACTGTAAAGAAATAAAAAAAAAAATAAGGAATTCAATTTCTGTTAGATTTGTGTGTAAATGTATGTTAGACTGGTAGGCCATTACCTTTCTTTGTTGTAGCCTGTGTGCCCACGATAACTACTCTTATTCAGGTAGTTTGTTCCCTGTTGTGGATTGTTGTCCAATCAAGCTAGCTACCAATGGACCGACACTTAAAATCATCAACTTGCCAAGTAGTAGGTGAGAGAAACAAATGTAATTGTAGATTTACAAAAAATAAGCAACTAAATATCTGATTACCTGAACTGCAATACTTCCATATTACTCATTACTACAACAACAACAACAACAACAAAAAGCAAGGTGAGGGCTTTACCAGTGTATTACTCCCAACTGTAGACATAAACTGTCTAGAATCATACATTATGTCTTTACACGGCCTGACACTTGGATGGCACATGAGAGTCTCTAAACTCAGTGTTGGAAGGATGCTGACATGTTAAAGGGACAATCTATGACATTTTTTTTCACCCTTTATAAATTACACAGTACATATTTAATGTACAACAAAACCACATCTGAATTTATTCACAAATACACTGCTTAGACAACGTTTCTGTGATCAAAACCCGTTTTTGTTACAAATTACAGAAAAGAAAGAAAGCCAAACTTCTGCAGGATGATAACAATATTGATTTGTGTTGGAAATAAATCTGACCTTTTACACCATTTAGTGCTTTATGAAAGTCTTTTATTTATATGTTTGGTCCCCCAAGAGTTAAACTCTAGTGGAACTTCACAGTCTGCTGCTGGGCAAATAGCATTGAAGCACTTCATCACAGCAGGTTAACTAGCATCCCCTGTCTCACTGTGACACCAACTTCACGCAGCTCAATACTTTATTGCTGCACCAAATACAGCTCTCCACTAAATCAGACAGCAGCTTTAAGTCTCGGCTGTCTGGCGTGGCTGTTGATAGGATGAGACTGTCAGGCAAACCCAGAAAATATAAGAGGAATACCCTGGAACACTCGTAAATACTTTAAAAAATATGTTGAAGGGGAAAATTGTGGCGCTAATTAAAAGCAAATAACAAAAATGTCTTTAAACAGAAAAGAATGTACGAGACAGAACAAATGACAGGCTGATTATTTATTATTCCAGACATGTTGTAATCTCACTCTTCCAGGCTTGCGCGACTGCTGTGAAATACTTTTGCTGAGCAACAGCTTCATTTAGTACAAGAATCAGACTTTGTACTGCAAAGAGAAATGAATGCATTTTCAGTATAGAGTACTTTAATGACATGTCGACAACTGGAAAGTTAAGGCATAAAAAAAAGAGTTTCATTCAGTTAGAGAACATGTCCAGGTAAAAAACACAAATTTAATGGACGTGACAAACAACAGCTGGTCTTGTTTTTCCCTTTTTTTCCTTCCCTAATTAGGAATTTATTATTTATTTATTTATTATTACTAATCCCCAAAAAATGTCTGCTTTTGGATTGTCTTAAATAATAATTCTTTTACTGCCTTGATCTAATTGGCTCCTGTCCTCAAACCAATAAACTGATGTTTATGATAGGGGACACACAGTATTACATAAAATACAGAACACAAATGCTTACACAGCAACATGAGGATGCAAACAATAAACTAATACATGTATTTGTATAAGAACTTCCACTAAAACATGATTTACTGCATGTAATTCTGTCCAGTGTGCAACTGTTCAGTATAATAAAGCATATTTTCATCAAAGGACACACAGGCTATGCAGCCGTAAGCAACATTTGCACTGTTCTGGAAGCAGCAGAAGAGAAAAATGACTTTCTCAAGACACGCACAATAAATAAACAGATAAATAAATAAAATGAAAGAAAATAAAAAGCAGCATAGAGTAGCTGAATGGAGGTGAAATAAGCAGAGGTTTAGCTACAAAAAACCCCCCACTTTGTGCTGGTGCCTGCTGAGAGGGTCCAGGACTGGAAAAGGCGTCAAACCAGTGTTTGTGGTACCAGTCGTTCATGCAGTGCAAGTGTAACCGAGTCCATAAAAAGTGCCAGGTGAAAAAGGTGAAAAAAACAACACAGGAGGTAGACAACGTTTTACAAATGCTTAATAGTGCAGCAGATAACTTAAAGTTATGGAGAAAAATTTCACAAGTGGATACAATGATCAAAAATAGCACTCTTTTATGGTCACTCTTTCAATAAAACCTAAGAGCCATTCAAAATGCTCGAGCTAGACATGAACTCTGGAAAGATCGTGTCCTTTTTTTTTTAAAGACAGGTGTGGATGGTAGTGGTTCTGCTGGAGGTTTCTTCCTGTTAAAAAGGAGTTTTTCCTTCCACTGTTGCCAAGTACTTGCTCAAAGCACTTGGCAACTTGGTGTTTGATTGTTGGTGTTTTCTCTCTATTATTGTAGGGTTTTTACCTTGCAATATAAAGCACCTTGAGGCGGCTGTTGTTGTGATTTGGCGCTATCGAAATAAAACTGAAATTAATTATACGTCTTTGTGTGTTTGTCTGTGGGGGGTATAGCTCACCTCTTGCCAAACTTCAACTGCCCAATTTTCTAATTTATGTAAAGGACCATGCTTATGATGGTGTAAAGTTCTTCTCAGTATAAATAAATAATAAAAAGAATAGTAAGTTCACACACACAAATACATCACAGTGACTACAGTTGGTTGTGGTTTGTTTTGTTCACAGTAAAATGGATATGATGAAAAATAGTTCTACTGACACTGCTTATGGAGCACTTATTTGCTTTTTATTTATGTGTGGCAGATGATGGGATGATTTTTTCAAGCTGCTGCCTTTCACATATTTATTTATTTATTTATAGACCGGTGCACCTGCAGAACAGACAAAGATCATTAGGCTTCCTTATGGCTCTGTTAGCTACTTTGAGAAATTCTATATGAAACATCTTTTACATTAGTAATATGCTGCTAATTGCTATTCAAAGCCACAAGTTCATCGTGTGTACCGAAGAGGAATGTGCATTTTGCTCAGTGATAACTATGAAATCTCTCAGGTATAAACTTTTGCAGATTTTTCTCCACACTGGATGGTTCTGCAGGCTGGCACTGACAGACAGGTGATATGCTGCATACTGAGATAAGCATCAGTCAAACACACAAACACTTTCAGCCAAACCCCAGAAAAATCAATATCATCACCTTTTTGGAAATGATAAGAATAATCCGCAGATGGATCGACAGAAGCGTCAGTGGACTATTTGGCCATCTGTTTGTGTTCGTGGTGTGTGTGTCTGTGTGTTAGTGTGTGTGTGCATCTTCCAAGAGTTATGCCAGCTTGTCCAGTCCTGCAGGTGACTTTGCCTAGAGCTCTAGCTGACCTCTGCTTGCCTCCCTCCTGCTGACTCATGGTTCTCATCCAGACAATGGCCTGTGGGCAGTTATGGTAGCCAGATGGTGGCTGCTGCTCCAGGGCTTCATTTATTTTAAAAAAAAAAAGAAAAAAAAAAGCACTTTCATCTGACCTTTTTTACTTTTAGCGCTAAAAAAAAAAGACTAATTTCAAATTAAAATGCCGTCTGTCTGTATCTGTTAGCCCTGCAACAGACCTGCGACCTGTCCAGGGTGTACCCTGCCTCTTGCCCTAAGATAGCTGGGATAGGCTCCAGCACCCCTGCGGCCCTGAAAAGGATAAGCGGTAGAGAATGGATGGATGGATGGATGGAAATTAAAATGCCTATATTATGCCAGTTTCCTGGCTCATAAATTCATATTAGGGAGTCTACTAGGATTGGTTTACTTACGTCGTAGTAGGTTCTATTCTTTCAGCCACTGTTTATTGCCTACCTAAAACAAACTCCCTCACAGTTTAAATGAAAGCGCACAGCTGTCAAAGACACATTTATTGATTAAAAAATGGTTTTCCAATTGCCAAGCATGTGTGAAATCCTTACTCCTTAACCTTAACTTTCACAAACATTACATACAAAGTGTCGAGCACGGTGGTGGTGAGATCATAATTTGAGTTTGTTTTGCAGCCAGAGGACTTGTTTATCAACATGTTCTACAGGCAAATATGAGTCGGATATTGAATCATTGGGTGGAGTCTCTTCATCAGATGGCTGTAGCACCAATAAGGTAGTGGTGTTTGTATGTGCAAAACTTCCAATCAGGTTTCTATATCTGTGTGTTTTATGGTAACTCATAAATTTAGTATGCCAATAATAACAAATAAAATTGTCAGATACTCTGACCATTTAACCAAGATCAATTTTTTTTTAAATTTTTCTAATCAAGATTAAACAGATCTGACCAATCAGACAGCTTCATTTAGCAACAAGTGCAGTCATAGTTCAAACATTCACCGGTACTGAATATACAAGACATGTAAATAGTAAAAAAACCTATTTTACCTCAGACACTGCTCACTCAGGTCTATGAAATTATTCCTCCGGCTCCTCAGATGTGGTCCCAACTGTGCCAACAGGAATTCAAACTGCCCCACTGACGTCCTGAAATATGTACAAAAGTGGCCGTGATAGAGCTCTAACTCCTGGATCAAACTATGAAACTCTCCCAGCTGCTGCCTGAGTCGTGAGAATTGGATGAACCCAAAGTTTGTGTTTCTTTCTTTTTCTTGTTTAGGAACATCAGGACTAGCTCATTACTGCTTGTGGTTGCCTTCGACAACGTTCAACATGTATATACAACAAGTTCAAATCCGAACAATCTGACTTTGTGGTGAGTACAGCAAATGTGTCTGGTCTAATCATCTTTTTTTTGGCCTCAAAAATCAAGAATGATTCAATCTCTCATTTTCCCAGTATACTCATCTGTGAGTCTAAACCAAAATTGTGTGACCTTCATTTGACCATCACAGCTCAGATTTAGACCAGAATAAACTGGTGAAATTGACACCTGTCAACTTTTTTCTGAAATTCTATGGAAGTGCTGCTGTTTATCTCTGGATACTCAACACTGCAACCAAAATGTGCTTCCAGGAGATAGACATGAATTATAGTTGTCACTCTCAAACGGTGTGACTGATCAGACTTTCATGATTTATTGTGGCAATAAAAATGTCATGCCACCTCTGCATTTGTTACTTAGAGGGCAAAAAAGAGTGAGGAGAGTCAGGAACACATACATTTATGTTGGTTAAAGATTTTTCAGCTTAGAACTTCTTCATACCACATCCTTGTCTCATGAATGCCGCAGTGATTACAGTGCAGTCTATGAGCTACAGCTTGAAAAAAAAAAATCCATTAAAGCACCATCAGACTTGCGTGGTTTCTTTGATGTCACTGGAACAAAAAGGACATGAATTATTTCGCTATTTTAAACCTCGGCTCTTTCAGATAGGAGCCTTCAAATCCATCAGCAGTTGTTTCAAAGATGTGCCAGCAAGTTAATAAATTATACAATATATGTAATTAAAGAACAGTTGTTTATGTGCTGATGAATATGTGTAATTTACAAGCTGTGATAGAAGAGATAGTTAGTGCAGGCTTTGAATCTGTTATTTAGAGTAATAATTCAGTCTTAGAAGTGACAGGCAACTTTCCACTTCCACCATTTTCACTTCCCAAAGAACTAATCAAAGTTTTACCTGCTCTCTGGAGAGAACAGTTGTAAATTGTGCCTGTTTTTTTTTTTCTGGGTTTTTTTGGGATCCAAAGCCATCAGAATGAGTAAGCTGCTCAGTTCACCCTCCACCAAATCAAACTGTGTAGGCAAACAGATTTGACAGACTGTCTGTGTCACCTGACAGAAAGCAGCACCCCACATTGTTTCTTATAATAATTCAAATAAATGACATCATTACCTTCAGAACACCACAGCCAAAGTAATTTAAGTATTATCCAGAGAGTAGAAAGCCGCATCATGTGACAGCAGCCGAACAATGATATATTACAGCCTTATAGCCTCTCAGCTCTGGGTGATTTAATACAAAGTTTCTGCATAAATAATATGAAACTAGATCAAATTTACATGTGCATATATAAATATTGCAGGAAGGCTTTTACCAAGCCAGACATTAAATATAATCCTTTCTTATTAAAAAATATGAGTTTTATGATTCAATATATGAATCATAAAACCACCTCTGTGCAGCAGTGCTAAACAGAATCATTAAAAAACTGCTGGTCATCCACAAACTGCCTTTAAATATTTAACTGAAGTGTGAATGACAAGTAATATTAGAACTTGTGTTAAGGAAATGGGCACATTTATTTTGATTGTATTGTTGGGACTGCAGAAATATCACAATAAATCAGTAATAAGTACAAGCGTATGGGGAAACTAGTTATTTAGCCACAGCCAGATTCTAAAAAGCTTTAAATTGATACCAGTATAATAGACAGAATACAGGAAGTATAAAGGATGCATGTACCTAACTTAACGTCGCCTGCTGGTCCCATTGTGAAGCCTCTAGATTTGCATTTTTGCCATTGAAAGCTTGGTGTTTTGAAACTGACAAGCCGAATAATGGTTCTGACTGTAAACCCACAAGCTCATTGGCTAGCAACTTGTCAATCATGTTTTTGGCCAATGAGCTTATTCTGGATGATTCTCTTTTCTTAACCCTGAAAAAAAAAGACTTAATACGTTATTGAATATGACCCAAAATAAGTGACTGAGGCTATAAACTTACCATTAAGGTGTTTACAGACGTAAGGTCTGACGGCTGTCTGCCCATTTATTTCTATAAGCCCATAAGTCTTTGTACAACCACAGATGTTGCCCTCTGTTGGTCATTAAAAAAAATGCAGGTTTTAGGCACTTCTGTGTTGGATTGCCTTTTCAAACCCAGAAGCTCCTCCTACCTTTAATGCTATAGCTCAAATATGGAATAACAAATCACATGAGAAATTTTACACAGTTTATTCAGTTGTACAGTAAAGTCAATATTATAGACACAATCGCCTTCAAACAGGCACATGGTGATGGTAGACATAACTGGGAGAATCAGGGTCGTGAAGGTACATTGATATGCTGTGACCGTTTAGGGAGGGAGGTGAATGAGACTGTATTAAAAAAAAAAAAAGATATTTCCATAAAGAAAGACATACTTAGAAGGTGAAACTTCATAGTAATAACATTTCTAAAACTCTTAACTATGGAAAGAATGACAAAAGGGCTATGGGGAAAAAAACCCAAAAACATGGCAGGTTCTCCATGGCAAGCAGAAAAGACCCAAACCCTGAGTACTCAGCTGTTATTAAAATATCATTACAACCACCAAAGGGATTGTGTGACTGGTTTGGTTGTTTGTCTGTTGGTTAACAGGATAACATAAAACTTTGCAAAACTGGACACTCGTACCATCTCTTTATGTTTCATATTAAAATGAGAGACTATCTTGTGTAGCTCCACTGTGTAGACAAAAAAAAACAAACAATCCAGATCTAGATAAGCAGAAGTAGATGGATGGATGGATGAAGTGATGGATGGATATTCTCATGGATCCAAGAACTCAGTTTATGCAGGGAGTGGAGGCAAGTTTCAGACTTAGCAAAAGTCCGATAGTTATTGCAGTTTTATTACATAACCTGCGGGCTGGACTGCATCAGTTTTCACTGTGAAAAAACCAGGGATACATCAAGACACCTGTATATAGGATGTTGACACCCTGCTTTTCGTAGTTCTCAGTATTGTAAATCCTTTCAGGGCTGCATTTACATAACAACAAACAGTACTGGCTATACTCTGTTGTGGGTGATACAAAAACCAATAAATAAAACTTGAATAAAGGGTTTACCTGCAAAAGAAACAATGTACAGAATAAAAGAAGAAACTATAACTATATAAAACCTAAACACAACACAAACCCACTAAAGAAAGCTGTAGAAGAATTAAAAGAAATATAGAAACACTTTTCTATGTTATAGGAAATGGCATGATACACATTAATGCATTTATTCATCCACATGTGTGAGAGAGTGTAGCAATATATTTATGAAGTAGATACATGAAGTATATAGTTTTGCTCAAGCTGATACATTTCCAGCTCGCTGCACTTTTGCCTCAGTGTCTACCTCCTGTAGTGAATTTTATTTCTGCCTCTTGAGTAATTTCATTGACATTGTATGGAATGGAACCATCTCTGCAGTGTACTTTGCAGTAGCTCAAATGTTTTCCTTTCCCCCTGCTTCCACTCTTTGGACTACACTGGTTAAACATGTTTTGGAAATGATTTTCATCTTCTCCTCTCTGCAAAGATTTGTTTACATTTTCTATCTTCAGTAACATTTGTGTAGTGTGGGGACAGTCAGCATTTTAGGAACTGCTGCTTACTGCAAAAATCTTGCAGCCCAACTTTTTTCCTTTTAAGTGAAACTTGTACCCAAGATATTTCATAGCAGAGAACAGACAAGAGAATAAATTACTGTCAGTTCTATCCTTAGCTCTATCAATTTGACGAGCTAACTGACAGATAAATGTCATATTTGTGCATTAGTCTCTTGACAGATTGCCTGATGAGCTGACTGATCACCATACGGGATTTGTTTCTTTGATTTATTGATGTGGCCCACATATTCTATGAACTGTTTAGAATATCATTTTATTCCAATTTTCTGTTCCCACCAAATGAATTCAGTCATTCCTTCTGTCATGTTCTTCAAAATGTCAGGTTGCTATATTACTATATCCAAAATACTTGATTCTTTGTCATCTCACTTTATATATGCAAACTGTGGAGGGTTTTGACTTCAGTCCTTATTAATGACTGTTTTCTCTGACAGCTTTTCATATTTTGTCTGAAATTATTCATCAGACTTCAATATGTGTACCTTATTGTGCACTGTATAGATGTACAGCCTAAATGTTTATATGTATACAGGGAAACTACACCAGTGGGTGGGGTGGGGGATGAGTGATAGGGGGTGGGAATCCATTATCATCTGAAGCATTAATCCACATTTAAGGTGACATGCATGTTTGAACTTGGGAGTGACATCACTCTTGAGTTAGCACGTTCCAGGAAAGGCCAGGAAAACAGGATTTGTTGTGATTCTTAGTAAGGTAGAGCCATTCAGATATCGCTAGCAATACAACATAGTACTTATTTTTTTATGCTGAAAAAACACATTCAGTCATAGAGCCTAATCAGTGCTCTGTGTATGGCTTACTTAGTGAGTCAAAAATACACAACAGTGGCAGTACAGACTAAAAGTTTACAGTTTTACTGCTGCTTATGTTCAGTGCTGCCATTTTGGATCGCTCTCTTGGGGTATGTTGATCCACTTCAGCTGTCCAAGTGGGAAATCTGAGTTCAGGAGTGTGGCGGGGTGTGGTCCCTGGCGCGGCTGCAAGGGAGGCATGTGGCAGTGAGCTCACGGGGCGGGGCTCAGCAGGTGCTGGCTGCCAGGGGCTAACGAGCAGTGTTTATTTGTTTTGCAGTGAGAAGGAGTGAGAGGTGTGTGCCGGAATCTGAAGAGGACGGAACGCGTTGTGTGGGCTGGTGTGTGTGTGTCAAAATAAAAACCACCTATAACGAAATACCTGTGTGCGTGTCGTGGAGGGTCTGTCACAGTGGTGCCAAAACCCAGGAACTCCTCCTGTTTGAGCCGCAGGGACGTCAGGGAATGTCTGCGCCCCACGAGAGCGCCCCGGGACAGCCGGCG
>VVHJ01037700.1:0-14810 GCA_015107715.1 Tylochromis polylepis
GGGGGGGAATGCAAGCTCCACACAGTGGGACTCTGGCTTGATGGTGGAATTGAACTCAGGACCTTCTTGCTGTGAGGGAACAGTGCTAACCACGATGCCACCATGCTGCCCCACAGTTGAAAACACTGTCTCTGTTTCCCTGCATCTGTGGTGACTGTTGGACATATCTACAACATACAAATAATAATTCATGTTGTCTTGGCATAGAAATGTGTTCTTAGTTCTGTGCTAGGGTCCACATGCAATTATGGACCAACTCACAATGCTGCCTTAAAGGCTGCAGCGGTCTCACAGCAGGGGCACACTTTTACACCGATCTGGCTGCTTGGTTACTGTGAGTTTATGTTGCCGCTGGGTTGAAACAGACTGCTTGAATAAGAGCCGCTCACTTGTTTTAATGTCCCATGCCTGTGATAACATTCACAGGCAATGATTGTTTTTTGCACGAGTGCCAGGAGAACAGTTTTCTCAGACTGGCAATGCAAGTCCAGGCGCCTTTGTCCCAAAGGCACAATTACACAGTGGAAGAAGACAGTTATTACCCAGGACATCTGGTGAGGCTGTAAAAGCTGGGAGCACTAATCAAGTCCATTATCAAGATGAACATCATGCTAAACATCCATCCATCCATCCATCCATCCATCCATCCATCCATCCATCCATCCATCCATGTGTATGTACAGGACTGCACATATATACTTTTGACTTATAACAGAGCCTAATGCTTCATTGGCATGCCAGCCCTGAATATGTGAGGATGATAAGACTAAATAAAATAAATAAAGTGTAAATGTGAGATACATATTAATAAATCAGTTTCATGGGGTATTTACAGTACTGTGCAAAAGTTTTAGGCAGGTGTGAAAAAATGCTGTATACAAAGAATGCTTTCAGAAATATAAATGATTGTTTATTGGCCCCAAATGTATTCTGCAGCAGGACAGTGACCCCAAACACACAGCCAAAGTCATTAAGAACTATCTTCAGCGTAAAGAAGAACAAGAAGTACTGGAAGTGATGATACGGCCCCCACAGAGCCCTGATCTCAACATCATCGAGTGTGTCTGGGATTACATGAAGAGACAGAAGGACGTGAGGAAGCCTACATCCAGACAAGATCTGTGGTTAGTTCTCCAAGATGTTTGGAACAACCTACCAGCTGAGGTCCTTCAAAAACTGTGTGCAAGTGTACCTAGAAGAATTGATGCTGTTTTGAAGGCAAAGGGTGGTCACACCAAATATTGGTTTGCTTTAGATTTCTCTTTTGTTCATTCACTGCATTTTGTTGATTGATGAAAATAAATGATTAACACTTCCATTTTTGAAAACATTCTTTCTTTACAGCATTGTTTCTCACCTGCCTAAAACTTTTGCACAGTACTGTATCAATATCCTTTAATTAAAAATAGCTTTTTAAATCTATTTTTTTTTAGCTATAAGCTTTGAAAAATATTGCAAACAATGACATACAGCTATAAATACTGCCAACACACACACACACACACACATTGTGTGCTATATACTGTTTAAATGCTGAATTCAACTTGTTCCTGATATTTATCTTTGTGGTGTTTGCCTCTGGAGACCAATGTTTTTGCTGGTGACCAATAAATACCTTTTTGGTTATGACTAAATAAAATACAGTTTGGGTGTAGATCATTTAGGCCTTATGTGATCTGTTAGGTTGCACCTCTTGCTTAAAATCTAACTCATCAAGACACTTGTTGTCAGGCCTATTTAAAAGCTGCCTGGCATCCAGTCAAATCCATTTCACCTTGTTTGTAGATTTTTTTTCCTAAAGTTGACCTTTTGTACTAATTCTGTCTAAATACTTTTGCTCTTGGACTGTACTCAGGTAACTTTGTGTGATTCACAGCTCAAGAAAATCTTTACTTATCCTATGCTCGCCCCTAGGTGCAGTCACTCAGTTCATCCACTATCTGCAACAAGTTTTTTTAAGCTCTACTTTCTTTAAGGCCAACCTCCCTGTAAATCAACTTTCATCTGAAACTGAGCATTTAGAGCAGTCTGAAGCCCAAGATTTTGGCTCACAGGGATTAAATGTACATATGACTTTATAATTTGAAACTTTGGCCATGTTTAATATAATAAGTCGACTTTAAGCATATCTGGTGACTTATGTTTCCAGAGAGAAATCTAATGCAACTCATGCAGCTCACACCTTACTCAGAACCACCCACTGTCATCTGTCATCAAAACAAGTCATCAAAATAGAAATTCCTCAATACAGTTTCATTTTGAGTTTAAAAATGATCTTTTGCAACAGTCTCTCCCACAAATAAGCTTTGGGTTTGTTTTGTTTTTACTGTTAAACAGCTACCATGTCTGTGTAAGAGACCCATGACACTTACCCAGAGAGAAGATCTCCCACATGAGAACACCGAAGGACCAAACATCACTCTGAGTTGTGTAGATCTTGTCAAAAATGGCCTCAGGTGCCATCCACTTAAGTGGCAGTCTAGCCTGTGCAGAAGTATTTAGAAAAGAGATCATATACTGCCTTCTATCATCTGTGGATATCTCCAAAATTAATGTGAACACTGACTACACTACACTGTTACATCACTGGGAAAACTAGGGAGTATAAACACACATTTCTAAGAACTGCTCAATGTATTAAGTCTTCCTTTTTTCCCTGCCAGGTTAGCAGTAGTTAACTGTTTTGGTGTGGTCTAATAATGATACTAATAGCCTAATAAACTTACATCTCCTTTGCGCACGTAATCTGGGTCTTTGTAGACATCCCTTGCAAGTCCGAAATCACAGATCTTCACAACATTATTCTCAGAAAGCAGGATATTACGTGCAGCCAGATCACGATGAATGCACTATTTAAAAAAACAGCAAAAAACATAGTGAGATTTTTACTGCAAAACTTTACGTTTTCTGCACACTGCAAGTTTGAATTCACTGCTATGCTGCATTTGGGGAAACATATGGTCAAGTCATCAGTGATATTACAATAGGAAATTCTTTTTTCTATATACAGACTCCTGCTGTAGATTATTTATAACAATGGCTTCATTCTCTAATCAGTCTCATCCTGTTCTCCAAAACTATGAATGAGCTGAAAAATAAACGAGTTCTACACGTACATCCTTTAAACATCAGGGGGCACGATGAAAAAATAAAACAGTTAAGTTGGTCAAAGTAGAAATGGCATCCATTCACATTTGTATTTACATTTGCTGTTCTGTAAAACATAAAAACATGAAAGGCATTGACTTCTGTCGTGAGGAAGAGAATACCTTTCGTGAAGCCAAGAACTCCATGCCTTTTGCAACTTGGAAACTGTAGCAAATTAAATCTTCCAGTGTCAGAACTCTCTTATATAAATCCTCAGGTTCTGTGAAACAAAACAACAAGTCCCAGTCAGAGTGATTATTCATTCTGGCCTTCAACTTTAAGACAATCCTATTCCTCTGCTTAGTGTTTTCAAATGTTATCAGCAGCCCTCCACACCTGTCAAATAAATCAGATAAGATGAAGCACTAACGCCTCTCAAGGGAGAAACCGCAAAAGCCCTGGACTACAACACGCCATCTTAAAAATCCATCCTGACACATACATGTCTCCTCCTACACACTCTGTCTTTGAAACATTCTTTATAGATGAGTGATAGAAAAAAAATATTACAAGCCCTTCTATTTTTCAGATGTCAGGTGAAATGTGTAGTTATGGACGCAGCGTGCTGCAAGAGTAACTCACAAGGAGCTCTTCCACTTCCACCTGAGTAAACAGCTAATCAAACCCGAAATAACACATTAGAAACAACAAGGCTGACGTGCCGAGCTCAAGGCAGAGAGCTGTGCAATAGTCAGGGTCAGGACAGGAAATAAACAGACGCCTCCCCAGACTCAGTGGGGTGACAGTCGCTCCTGCTGCACTGATTGTACTGCCGAACAGGAGGAGGAAATGTCCCATCAGACTCAGACTGAAAAACAATCTGAAGGGAGCTTTCATTCCTGGGCAGAAGGGGTGGAGCAGAGGTGAGAGGAGGAGGGGGAGAAGAAGGGGGACAGCAGGAGGGACAAGCGGGGAGGAGAGAGGAGTGCAGGGGTTGAAGGGAAGCAAGACGTGCTTGGCTTTTACCTTCTTCCTCTTCCTCTGAGTCACAGTAGCTCTTATCTTCGATAAAACCAGAGCTTGCGGAGCTTCCGGTGCTGGCCACGCTCTCCAAGCGGCGCTTCATCAGCTCACTAAGTTCGCAGCCCAATCCGGATGAAACCACCTTACCATCCGGGCTCTGATCGACACGCAGATTTCATTATAAATAAGAAATTCAATTATACTTCTGACACGCATCAGACTTTTCTGCAAGATTTTTGTGGAATATAATCACACTGCTTTAAGTTAGAATTGAATTTATCTTTACAAAAGAGGAGACATTCCAAAACCGTTGTAAAAACAGTTACTCCCTGCACAAAAATTTTGAGAAAGTTGAAACTGTTCATATTGTTCAGCTGGAGACTCACTTTGTAGACGAGAAAGTCATCTCTCTTGCTCCTCAAATAGTTGGACAAATTTCCATATTTGCAGAACTCCACTATCATCATCAATGGTCCTATTAAAGATGGAATAATTCCTCTGATTATTATTTACAGGAATAAAGAAGGGTCAAAAACAGATGCCAACTTAATCCTAAACATAACGAAACAGGCAGTATTTTAGTATCCTTTCAAAAAAAAAAAATCTTATGCTTCTATATATTTTATCACCACAGTAATAATGCTCACCGCCAGGTTTCGTGCAGGCTCCCAGCAGGTTAACCACATTGAGGTGATGGCCAATGTGGATCAGAATCTTTAACTCTGACATCAGAGCCTTTCGCTCGTTTGACGTAGCGCCTCCTGTAATCAATGTGATCATCAGCTGGTGTTTCAACATCCACAGTAAATGGTCTTGTAAGCCCTTTAATTTTGGAAACTTCCAGCTTTACTAAATTCATGTGAAAAACAAGCATACACAGGTTTTCTAACTAAAACAGAGCGTGGGGAATTTTTTTTAAGTGCATTCAACTTTTTATCAGTATTTATATTTTTTCAATGATACACAATCCCCTGCAGCATTAACAGTGTATAACATATAAAACATTTTCTGAGACCCAAGACTACTCTGATTTCTCACATGGTATACAGAAATGTTACACAGATTTTCATTAACTACATTGTTTTGCACAATACATTGCAAGCAGACAGTCTATGTTCAGTTTTTGACTATAGAGAAAAGGCTAAAAAAGTGGGATTACAGGAGCAATTTAATTTTAAGTATTGAAATAAGAGAGAAAGATATGTGGGTTCTTTTAGGCCCAGTTATATCAAACAGCTTTTGTTGGAAGACTTATTCAAAGATAAATACCAACATAATTACAGAAATAAAAGGGGAAGTGCTCACATTACACTCCTGAGTTTGAGAAGTTTATGCAGTGATATGTGTTTACATTGAATTATGAGGATCGAGATTTAAAGCATGCTTTCTTTTTTGATGACCAACCACTAAACCAAAGCAGCCAGAGTCTCTGACTAAATCATGGTCAATCTGAGGAGACGTGCTGCTTTCCATTAACTTTGACCTATGACTAACAACAGCCAGAGCATTAGTTCCTTTCAGTCAGCCTGTGATGTATGCAGAGTCGTGATTAATGATAAGACAGAGCAAAACATCCACCCAGCGGTCCTATTTTTTTTATTCTTGCTAACACCTCTTCCCCATATCTCTACTTACTGATAGGTCTGCAATTTGTTTCTATAGCGTTGCCAAAAAAGAAAGAATTTTAGGGAATTACATATGCCATTCATGCATTCACTGTGGTGAATGAAATAGCTTCGTAATAACAGCCCAAACTGTTTAGCTTCCTGTTTTCATTTTGAACATTTACAGTGAACATTTGGAAAGATGTCAGAATGAGATCGTAAATGCTTCGAATAAAGACTGAACACAGGATGATTTCTAAATGTCTGACTCTCTAAAATGTGTCAAATAAACACTTGAGCAAATTTTTATTGCTCATGTTGGGCTTGTCTCGTATACTTAAAAAACCTTTTCACATGAATAACTTGGAGAATTCTGATCCAATCAGTATTGCATACACATTCCCGTTAGTGTGAGAGGTCTTAACTTTTATCTCCACATGCACTTTGCAAGAAACAGGCATTGGATTTTTTGCTTTGAACTATAACACCATGCAAACATTAACTGTGTATGTGGTGATGTAGTTTATGAGTCTGTGATACGCATGTGAAATAAATGTTATGCAGAAGACAGATATTTGACATTCATCTGCTGCACATTAAACAGTGACTTTACTGCTGGCTTGTGCAAGCATTATAAGCATTGCACCACTAATGGTAGATTGGCCAAATTATGTAAAAATGACCCAGAGAAGGTATGTGCACAACATAAAAGGTCAGTGAAGTTTTTGGACATCCTACCTTTCAGCATTTTGACAGCAACAGTCTTGCAGGTTGAGAGCTTGTCGATCCCAAAAGCAGAAGCTTCAACCACTTTTCCAAAAGCTCCATGGCCGAGTGTTTTGCCTGGCAAAGAAAGAAGGTTTTTGATAATTGGAAAGGCATTAGAACTTTCTATCAGGCTCTATAATTAGAACAACCTGCTGCAGATCTGATCACCAGACAGTTTTTCAAGAGGATTTATGGTTCACTTGAGACCGGATGATAGCCAAATTCACTGATAAGCAATAACCCTACATACCAGCCGCAGAGAGGGGTTACACCTATTCAGTGTACCTTTATGTGGCTCTATGTATGATTTAATATTAACTGATAACCTTTATTTACATTTTTTGTCATCATTAAAATCTAAAATCTTAAAGGAAAGATGTCACACAAACAGTGATGTTTAACTGAGACTTAATATTGATGCGCTGTCATTGTTTAAATGTCATTTTGATGAGTAGACTGTGGAAGATTTCCAGTTTGGCCCCAAACCTGCATACATAAAACCTCCAGAAAGCAAAATAACATATTCAAAATCCTGAGGTGACAGGCTATGTGTAAATTTGCTGCTTTATTATGATCCGCTGTATCTACCCCCACTGGACTCTTTGTTAGGTAAAAATTCAATTACTCGTCAATACAAATGTCTAATCAGTCAATCACATGGCAGCAACTCAGTGCTTTTAGGCATCTAGACATGGTCAAATCTGCAGCAACTGTGTGATGCCATCATGTCAATATGAACCAAAGAATTAAGGCATGTCTGGAGAGGAAAGGGGGTCCAACCTAGTAATAGCAAGTCATACCTAATAAAGTGTCCAGATGGTGCATATTTAATAATGAAGCCTTTTTCAAAACACTGATGACACTAAGCAGTGCTCACCCAGTCGCAGGCGGTCACGAGGAAACTCCCACTTGCTGCTGTCATACTGAAGAAAATCATTCTGCTCCTCAAGGGGATACTCATCAGGATCAATGATGATAGATGGACCCATCTTATAATGTGCTGGTTGCTGAAAAATTAATTTTTATCATTACTGTTATGTTTTAGGTTATTTTAAGTGGCAAATAAGTAGTAAATAATACTAATTCTTGCTGTAGTCTTTTTTTTTTTTTACTCAAGTACATTATGTTCTAATTTGAGTATAAAAGGTCACTACTTCCCAACCATCATGACAAACAAAAATCAGCAATACCAGCTAAAAGTATCATTCA
Source organism: Tylochromis polylepis (assembly GCA_015107715.1). Classification (NCBI taxonomy): domain Eukaryota; kingdom Metazoa; phylum Chordata; class Actinopteri; order Cichliformes; family Cichlidae; genus Tylochromis; species Tylochromis polylepis. The sequence goes on from VVHJ01037700.1 coordinate 7,692, forward strand.
CTTAAAATGCATTTCACAACACACATAAGTCAGTCATTTCCAAACTAGCCGCCTTCAAGAACACATAAGAGGAAGCATAAAATGCCCCAAGAAAAATGCAATGCCACTCCCCTGACTTTGTGGGGTGATTCACTTTATTTCTGAGAAAAAGCATAATGTAGTCCTTTACCTTCCTTAGCTTGCGAATGAAAAGAATAAGCATGATCCAGAGGAACGTTGCTGCAGCTCCCGTACACACCAAAATTATGACCTCAATATTTGCCTTCGCCTCATCCCCTGGAAAGAGAAGGATTGTTGTCAAATACCAGACCTCTTTGGCAAAAGTGAAACTGTGGCCTTCTTGTGATCTCACATGCATCATATTATATTGGCAGGGTCTGGTGATTTATGATCAAAAGGAAACAATCTGTAACAAATTACCAAATAAAGACTACGGCTTTTGACTAAAACCTTTATATCATCTCAAGCTCTCTCACTCTTGTTTATTTGTTTCTTCCCAAATTCTCTTTCAGGGATTGTATATAAAAAGGAAATGGAAACACGCTTAGCATTTGTGGTTTGCTTGGAGAATGCATAACACACTTTTTTCCTGTAGTGTTTTCATCTAAACACGGCTTTTCTAACCATCCATGTCCACACTACAGACACACGTCTCTAAAATCTACACAAAATTTTTCCGGCTCTTATTTCAAGCAGTCCTTGACTAAACCGTTATGGCAGGACATGCATGTAGCTTGTAGCTGGAATATATTTATGGTAAGCATGGAAAAGATAACAGTATAAAGCTGATTAAAGCAGAATTAAAGTTTATCTAAATAAAAAATGAATTAAAGTGCACATACATGGATGGAATTACTTGCATGATGGCCCACTTTTTACATTTTCTAATGACCTTCTACTCCAATTATCTACTATGTGTTTCCAGTGCCTTGGTGGTTGTAGCAGTCAATCATTTTCGGCTCATTAGTGGCCCCTCTTAACACTTTACAAGGGTTGTGTCCTCTACATGATGGCCCGAAGCCAAAGCTATGATCATAAAGCTCAAGAAGGAATTCATTTGGCATTCCTCGCAGCCACAGATTTTCTGTCAGGGGAGAGTTTTCTCACTGAAGTCTGACCAGAGCTATTTGTAGTGATGACAAGAAAACAAGAGGCCAAGAGGGCCTTGGAGATGTTTTGACTGGGCATGCAGAAAATGCTTGACTCCCCTGATGATTAATGCTCTTATTTTGATCTGTAGCATGCACGTTTCATTTTATGCTGACAATCCAGTGCTGTAAACATAGCAGGTTAGATTGTTGGAAATTTCCTTATGTTTAATAGTTAATATTCCATGACTGACTCACCCAGCACAGTAACCAAAGCGCTTGTTTTCACGACACCCTCAGTGTTGCTGGCTATGCACTCGTACAGACCCTCATCATCTTTCTTGACTCTCTCAATGATCAGGGTCCCATCCTCGCCCAGTGTGATACCTGAAACACACAAACTTTCAGTTAAACAGCCTAAAAAAAGTGCAGAATTTTAACTTTGGATGCTTTTTTTGCAGACTCATGGTAGTACAAGTTTAATGACTACACAATGAAACCTTTAATTTGTCAACAGACTGCACTTAATTCATCGTCTTCTAATATTTCAACCAGTTTGTACTCATGCAAAGGTCACTAAAACTGTAAAAACAAATAAAAACACTTTTCTGCAATAAAGCCATAACATATGAGATACTTTTCTCAGTGGTACCTGGATTTTCTTCTACTGGAACACCATTTTTGAGCCACATGATTTTTGGAGAAGGAACTGCTGAAGCGTTACAAACCAGTCTCAAGGTGCTGGTATTGTTCACATCTTGGCTAGTTAGATTTTGATTCAGCCATGGTCTTCTTCTGGCTGTAGGAAAATAAAAATAAAGTTTGAATTATTGGTGCTGTCACTGTTTCTTAGAAGAAAAATGGAATCAGGTTCTCATATATAGCTCTAACTTACCATCCAAAATAAGTACAGCGTTCTTGAGTTCAGCCTTCTTGTTGAGCTTGTAGGCTTGGCACTTGTAACCTGCAGTGCTGTTTTGAGACACACTGTGCAAATAGAGAGAAAGGGAAATGGAGTAGCGACTGAACTGGAGACTAGACACGTTGGAAGTGACTGTTTGATTCCTGGAATCCAGCCACTGTAGATCTGTGTAGAGATAACGGGTTGCCCGACAGGTCAGGTTGACGTTGTTCCCTTCAATTGCTTTCCGAGGTTCAGTGGTTATTTTCTCAGGCTGATCTAGTGTGACAAGGAACATGATAAACAAGCATTTTAGTAATGGTAAATAACATATTTAGTCATTTACATTTACATGGTATCTACATCCGTTTACATGCATGCAATTATCCTACTTGCCAGAAAAACTAATTAGGGCAACAGTTTTTGACATAAAGGTACCCATCAGAAGGCCAAGAATGTCAAATTCCCTGTTATTTCCTGTTTCATCACTATTAATTAGAAGCATGTTGTCCAGTGGACAACATTGCTGATGGCGCTTCTGCAATGATTCAACTCGAGTGAGGCTGACTATGTACCCCAAGGGATACAGACTGTGCTTGTTTATTCAGTTTGCTGGAAAGCATTCTCTGTTCCATAAGAGAAGACAGCTGTTTTTACAATCCTGTTCTTTTTTTTTTTTTTAGCAGCATTCCATCATTCTCCACCTTCCTCACCTTTGAAAGAGAGTGGGATTCCTCTTGGGAATTCTCCCACTCTGGGAAAAGAACTTTTTGGTACTTGGCATCCACTCCAAAAGAAGTCCTTCACCCTTCAGGACATGTGATTCATGCAGCTTTTTAGGAAAGGTGATGCACTTTATTGCAAAGTGAGCTCTGCTTGTGTGTGGTGACACTTCATCCCCACTGTTATTACATAACTGTCTCAGTTGATTTTCATTTTGGGAACATTTGGAACTGTTCACATGCACATAAAAAGTAAATCTTTATTGCACACACAAGCTCACAAAGAAAGAGCAATGACCTGCTGGTGCAGGAGCAGGAATGCAGTTATTCAATGATGTTTTTAAATGCATGCCATTATAGCGCTCCATATGGCTCAGGACTTGTTTGCCTCGCTTCCGCCCCGAAGCTGTTCAACTACAGTGGAAGATGTTTTCAATTAATGCCCCCCTCTGGTTTCTTTATTGCACAATGCAACTGCGAATTCCTTTCCTGTTCTTGCAGTTCATTACAGCGTGCGATATGTACATAGATCATTTGTAAAGCATAGAGCTCATGGTATAGTGTGCTTTGCAATTAAACTAATGCGTTTCTGCATGGAGCTGTGTGATTATAATTTTTATAAAAATTACATTTCACCTGTTGTATTCTGGTGACCTACTTACCATCAACATAGAAAGGCACTGTAATGTTGACGCTGCCAATGTCGTTCTCAGCCTTACAGTAAAAACGTCCTGAAACACGTGCATCTCCGATCACCAGGGTACTCACAGTCTGATTGGCATCAATAAGGAGATTGTTATTAATTCTTCAAAGCAGATAAAACATAATAAATATAATAAAAAGAGAAACAAATGCTTGACATCATAATTCACTTTCTGCTGTCAGTGTGATATATTCTAGAGGTTTCAATCACCATCAGAGCACTGAGTCGCTCTTTATAAACAAGTGGGAGGTCTAGACACAGCCTGGTGTGCTTTATAGTCTGCAGTGCTTGACATTAATGAAAGGATACAGCTGGAGTTATAAAGGCCAAACAGTCTCCTTCAGACTGGTGCTATAGATCTAGACCTGGGCCTCCATGTCCATTTCCTGGAAAGCACCTCCAATGCCATGCTCGATTTTAAGGTTAGCACAATATTTTAATGGCTTAAATAGACAAAATAATAAGTGAGACTTGGGTGAGGGCCAGACTGCATGGGGTTCTGTTTCGTGTATACGGTGACATCTGTTTTTGGGGTCAGTCGGCTACATCAAAGAAAGTGAATGATGTGGGTGTATTGTCTGGGGTATGCTGGCCTAAACTTCCTGGGCTTGTAGGAACTATTGTGTTGGCTGTGAGAGACCCAGCTGTAGCTACGAAACCATATCAGGGTCCCTTTACTTAAACTGTTCACTTCACAAACATACAGGCATCAAAATTAAGCATCATAACATCCAAACCTTGCTGATAGAACATTTGTCAAAACACTGAGTGACCTTTTGATATTATGTTACACCTATTACTCACCATTATGTAACATGAGATTGAAAGCAGTCACTGAGACGATTGTGCCTGTCCTAAAGATGTGACCTGACCAAACACACTATGACCTCTGTGCCCAAATCTTCCCTTAGTGTTTCCTTATATTATGACTCTCCTTTTTTGTTGGGCTTTCTGAGGAGGCACAGTCATGACTATGTTCTCATTCATGGGCCGAAACGATTTATATGAGGTGACAGAGAGGAATTTACTTCCACCAAATCCCTCTTCGTTTAAACTGCTGCTTGTTATCATTGAACCTAAGCCCTGACCCTCATAAAGCACTTGCGACTGGCCACAGGTACTTGTAAATAAGAGGTGCCTCCATATCTATGTCAGACACGTATAAAAACTGATGACCTGTAAAGAAGGCCAAATTTACAGTTACGTGGTGTGCAAATGACTGGGTAATTTTTTTGTCATGTATTTCACAATTAGTAATGGTAAACAACATATTTAGCCATTTACATTTACATGGCATTGACATCCATTTACATGTGTGCAATTATCCTAGCACGTATTTCACAATTAATGAGAGCACCAGCAATTTATGGACTATAAATTCAGATCAAAACAAAGAATTGATTAAGAAAGGTCGATGATGCTTTCTCCTGCCCTAAAACAGCTGTAATGGATTTCTTTAACCAAATCCTACAGAGACAAGGGGCATGGTAGCAAAGGCCTGTTCTCACTTATGTTTGGCAATCTCACTTTTCTCCATACCAAGATCTCTCTTCCAGTTCTTTATACTGGCGATAGCTATTTATTAGCCTCATTTCATGGGGAAATGTATATTAAAAAGTGCACCCATTGTTTAAAAACATATACTACAAATAACTTTAATCTACATACCTTGTTTTTTCCTTTAACTAGTTCAGACTTCATGTTTATGCTTTTAATCCAGTTGTAGCAATCATTTTTCCTGCCATCCACTTTGACAAGGACAGGCTCCAAGTTACTGCAGGAGGGAGAAAATGCAATAAAATCAACCATTCTGAACAACGAACAATGTAACAACAGTCTTTTATGTTATTGTATTTGGGAACTTTAATGTAATATCAAAACACACCCTGTCCAGATCACACAATAATAATGTATACCCTGCTATCGCATTGTTAAGGCTCTCTCCTGAGGGTTCTCAGAATCTAGCGTGGGGTGTCCTAGTTCTAAAACCCAGAGAAAGCCTTGATTTAGGCCCTGCTGGTGGTGAACAATTAGTTTGATGAGTGGAGAGGCACTGAAGGAAACAGCAGCGGCAGCAGGAAGGGTTTTGCTGTGCGTCACCTCATACAGGAACACCCCTCCACGTTCTGGCCAGAGGAGATAAGGCTGATCCTGAGACCTTGGTGGTCAGCAAAGGACAGCTGATAACGTCTCAACCTGGTGATAAAGATAACCCTATATTTCTGCCTTCTTAAAAAGCTTCTCTCAAATTCAAACCCTCCCTAAAACTGACATTTCCCTTGCTCTCCTAACTCCCAAAAGATTAAGGGATGCAAGCTGGATTTACAGTGACAGCTACTCTGCAGGCTCAGGGCACTATAAAACAAACATTTTGCACAATTGGCCTCCCACCAGGCAATAGCCGTTCCTCTGTCTCATTAGCCGCCTGCCACAGCCCAGCCACTGTTCCTGGTGCCAGCCCTGATTATCTTTGGCCCAGCAGAAAGAGTTGCTTTGACCTTACTAAACCTCTGTAATATTTTATCATAAATCTGGTAAACTGCAGCTGGTTTTATGTGATAATTTAGTGACAAAACCAGTGGGAAAGTGGTGGATTAACACTATCTAGTATGTAACATAATTAGTCGTTTTGAGTCCGCATTGTTTTCTTTGCCACTGGATGTGGAGCCTGATAACACGCAGCTAATGGCCCATTGTTTTCCTGATCTTACAGCTCACAGGCCTTCCAAACCACAATCTGAGTAACTGTTCAAATGTTCATTTTGCGTGTGGGTTCACCACCAGGCCAGTATCCATGCACAGTCACACATATACAACACACTCGGTTCTCTTCAGCACTGCAATAGCTCAGGGAATCTGAGATTTAACTCCCCCGTGTCTCCCTCTCAGCCTACAGAACCACTGACCACTAATGAGAGGGCAGCTCTCCACGGCTTTGTTCCTTTGATTAATGGGTCATGTTCTGGGACAGAGTCAATTGAATCAAAGTAGGTCTGTTTTATAGAGGGATCTCTGGGTCGGACTGGTAGCTCTGAATCCTGCGAAGGCATCTCCTCACTGCGTGTTGCTGTTGGTGATTTTGATTCAGTATTGTGGAGTTTTTGTCTAAAGGTACAAACTAAGTTAAATTAAAGGCTTTTCAATTCCGGGTTAAAAACAGATTTGGGACTAAACTTGTAAAGGAAAGATACAAGATTATTCATAGGTATATTGTAGAATTGTACCTTCTGTTTTTTAGCGATTTGTTTGTCGGTGTTAGGTTCTCATTTTCGTGTTTCTATTATGATGTTGTTCATTTCCTGCTACTTTGAGAGTTAGTTGTTGCTTGTACATTGATTTGAGTTTCGCTGCCTCTCCTGTCTTATTACCTCGATTATTTGCATCCACTTTCCTTAATTAGCCCTGTGCTGTCTTCCCTTTGTTACTTGTTATTTTGATTTTGTTTTTTTGTTTTTTTCCTTTTTACCGGATTTTGAATTTTGATGTGGTTTCTAACGACCAATAAAGGTGGGAATTATGCCAAGTCTGCATTTTGGCTAACAACTTGTGGCTTATGACATTATGGATCTTTTATGACATTTTTAGGCATGAGATAGGCCCACTGAGTCAGCTTATGTATTAAAAAACAGCAGCTGTATCGTGTCATCTAAACGTGCACATGTGTGTGTGTGTGTGTGGGGGGGGGGGGGGGGGAAAGGGAGTTTT